>VOQJ01016363.1:89341-112203 GCA_015052665.1 Apistogramma diplotaenia | reverse complement strand
CCACAAGCCAAGGTGCCCTCTCAAGGCGTGCCTCCTGGATGGGGTTAAACTGTTCCCTTGATTTCTCTTCCAAAAGAGCCATTTGTCTGGCTCCTCACCCAGAACAAATTTTCTTTGGAAGACCGTACCAGGAGGCCAAAGCCCCCAGACAACATAGCCCCTGGAATCACTGGGACACACAAACTCCTCCACCACTATAAGGTGGCAATTCGTGGAGGTGGGGTAGTTAATTTTCCAAAAGCAGAAAAGAAAATACATGAAGGCTATTTTATGCAGTCTTTGAGGATTTATGATTACACAGAGGAGAAGCAGTTATCTTGGCTATATCATGCATTATATAGAGCTGTATGACACTCCAAGGTAGCCGATGCCTTAAATTCTGTAATATATAGTAGTTTAAAGGTTTTCCAGTCAATGAAAATAGATATCTTGAACTGCATCACTAGAATTATTGCCTTATTCACTCATTTATCAAAATTACTAAGAATCTGCTTCCATATTTCTATCCTCTGATTATCCTTTTCTGAAGTTTTCACTGATACACATTGTTTTTATCATAAGTGATGACTAAAGGGAAACAAAAGAATATGTGCTGACAAATTTAGATAAAAGACAATGTGAAAAGTATTTGGGGGTCTTTTGATATGTGTACGTGTAATTTATTAAGATGCTGTAAATGTCTGGTTTTACAGAATGTGCTGCTACAAATGCAAATTAAGTTTAAGCTATTGTGGATAGGTGGCAATAAGTGGAGTGTAATACCTCATTTTGTTCAGTGCTGACTGACCTGTTTTGTTATGTACCTCATAATTTATCCATCTATGGCTTGAAGCTGCTGCTGCTGCTAACAATGGCTAAGATAACAAACTGATGGTGGTGGTGGTGATGGGATGACAGGTGGTAATGAGATGAGTGCTGTTTCATAATAACTTGATTTTTTTGATGGAGAGTGTAATTGTTACAGTATGTTGGTGAAAATGAAGAAGATGATTGTTTTAGATTATGATCATGATGATTAAACTGATGATAACTGTTATTGTTGGTGTGACAACAAAACAAAGCTTATTCTTATGTTTTCATCGTGATATTTAAAGGTAAAAATGAAGGTAAACTGTCATGTCTCCTTCTGAAAAACCAAGGATAAAAACTTTTTTGTGACCACTACAGTGGAGATAACATTCTATATTACTTACATTACTTACAATGTGAAACATTTCAAATCGTGTTGTTTTAAAGTTGATGATTACAACTTACAACTTGTGAAAATCTGATATCCAGTACCTCAGAATATGATTTTGAGTGTATTACTATTCAGAGAGTCTAAATACCATGTATCTCTTGTTCACTACATGAAACCACCAATACTGGAAAGACTGCAGATTTTGCAGTTGTCAAGATGATGATCATTGACACCCTCCGCAAGGACTCACAGAAGGTCACTTCAGGAAAGGCTGGCTGTTGGAAGAGTGCTGTATCAAATCATATTAATGATAAATTGACTGAAGGGAATAGTGCAGGAGGAAAAGGTGAACAATCAACAGGGATGACTGTGGCCTTGAGAGGATTGTTGAGCAAGGCTGATTCAAAAACTTGGGGGAGCTTCACAAGGAGTGGACTAAGGTTGGTGTGAGTACAAGAGCCACTATACACAGAAGTCTTAAGGAAAGGAGTTACAACTGATGCATTCCTAATACCAAGCCACTCCTGAACCAGAGACATCAGAAGCATCTTCAGTGGGTTGAAAAGAAAAAGAACTGGACTCTTGCTCAGGGGGCCAAAGTTTTTTTTTCCAGATGAAAGTAAGTTTTGTATTTCATTTGCAAATCAAGGTCCTAGAGTCTTGAGGAAGAATGTATGTTTGAAGTCAAGTATGAAGTTTCTGCAGCTTGTGATTTAGGATGCCATGTCATCTGCTGGTTGGTCCACTGTGATTTATTAAGCCCAAAGGAGCCCCGACCAAGTATTGAGTGTATAAATATACTTTTCAGAAATTCGAGATTTCTGTATTGTAAATTGATTTTGATTTATTAGGAAACATTATAATTTAAAATTCTGGATTTCTGATTTTCACAAGTCATAATCTAAAGGCTTAAATATTTCACTTTGCATGTAATGAGTATGGAATATAATATGTCGTGAAGAAAGCTGCCGGGGAGGAGATCCAGGTCCTGGATCAGAATGGGTCTTTGAGTGTTCTGAAAAATAACAGCAGCACTGGAAGTGGTCCAGAGGTACACAATGAGAAAATATTAAAGCCGAATCGCTTTTCCATTTTATTTCTTTTACTTTTACTTACGATGGGCAGGGTCACGTGACTTTCTGTACCTTGTAAAAGCAATGACTATTTATCCAGCAGATACAGGTTTTCTGTCTTGCTTTGACACATTTTTAGCTGAATTCACAACCCACGTTTTTTCAAAACAAGGACAATTATAAGTTTGCTAGCAAAGCAGCTTTTTTCTCTAAATAAATTGCACTGGTTCTGAATTAAGCACCATGCCAACCAAAAACAAAAAGTGTCATGTGTGAGTGGTGTGGCAGGCAGGGTGGACCCAAAAGCAGAACTCCAAAACAGAACTGAATGAAGATGGTGGTTCTATAACTGAAATCCAAAATAACAAACACAAAACTAGGACAACTTAACAAAACTTGAACTGACAGGTAGATAGAGAAACTGGAACATTATCCACAACTGCATGAGGGAGGACGCAACAAAAGGACAGAACAAACACAAGGGCATATACACACAGCAGATAATAATGGGAGAAAGGACACAGCCGGGGAACACAGGGCGCAGGTGAACAGAAAGGAAGCAAAACGAAACGCGAAGCACAACGGAGACGAGAACAATAGGACAAGGGACTGTCAAAATAAAACAGGAAAAGACCAAACATGAAATACAAACAAGACAACACAGAAGACTGAAGAAAGGAGACTGATCACAGAAGGAGTCTAAACATGTAATAACACAGATGCCAGAAACACAAGAACACACAGGGAAGACAATAACGGGAAACAAACCAAGCTAAACTTAACACTATAGCAGCCTGAGAATCTACATGAAAAGGAAATGAATAAATATAATAGGACATTCAGTAAAAAGGATGAAATGACGCTACTTTACAATTCAGAAAGGGTCAGTTTAGGACAGAAAGGGAAAAAAATGTAAGGGTTTGACTATCATGTGTCTGCAGCGATACAAACTGTTACCACCAGTCTGAGTCAGGGGGAGGCCATTTCTCTGTTCACACTACAATGCAGGCGGTAATGAAACACCAGCTGACAGAGAAGGGCTTGACTGTAAAACACTGACATTCAGTGCACAGATTACCACCACAGGAGCAAATGATTATCTACAGGTGGGTGGCATTGACCATCTAACACGGTTTAATGGCGGTTGGCTTCAACCCACCCGGGCAACTGACTCCCTTCAGTGAGAAATATACCACAACTCAAAGTGAGAAGTGCACACCTCAGATTGTAAAAGAAAGGAATACGTTGGAGGGTTTTTTTCTCTATGACCCTTTGGGACCACAATAAACAATAGATCAATAGATTAGCATCAGAATCTGAGTCTAAGTAACCGTTGGTCTAAAATTTCATATGCATAATTCAGTTTTACTGGTATAAAATGATACAAAAGCACAATTTTTGACTGGTAAGACAAGAAAGACTGGCAATAGCAAGCGTGAATGCTGAACTCTAAAAAATTCAAACAACTGCCTCTATATCTGAAAGGCATGTATTTAAATTGTAAAAGTTCAACAACAAAAAGCATGTGGAACTTATTACTCCAGTTGCTCTTGTTTATCTCTCCCATATGCAAAAAACGTGGAGTGCTTTATTAGATATACAAATCTGCTAATTAGCATCAAGTAACAGAGAACAAAAAAACCCCAAAACACATTTATGACATTCATACATTTTTCATTCCACTAACCTTGTGATCACCATTGTTGTGACGTTCATCAGTGAAACTAACAATGATGCAAAGTAGCCTACAAAACCTCCCATGTTCAGCAATGGAAGATTTAACTGAAGACAAATCTTTTTAGAAAATCATCTGTGTGATCACTTCCCACACTGTAGTGGCTACAGTTGGTTTGCTCATAAGCTGCGACATCTGTGCTGGGGCTGCTGCAGTTTGAAAGGTGCATCGCGCTGGGTGGTAACCTCTTCTCGCAGCTTTTTTTGTAGCCTCCCACACAAGACTCCACCACTGGTACGCTGCATAGGAAAACCTTTCATGCTCAGTACGAGGATCTAAAACCGAAGCTGGCCTGGCCTTTTTTTTTCAGAATAATTTGGCCAATATATCTTTGTTTGAAACTTTTCAATCATTTGACTACTCGTGTTTCTTCCTTCATCAGACTTTACATTAGTGATGACTCCACATTTTAAGATTAGGATTTACTTTCTTGTACAGGCTGCATAGTATGTGACCAGGTCTGAAAAGTGAAGCTAACACAAAAGTGCAACTTGAATTTCCACCATGGTTTAACTTAAACAACTAAATCAGACTTTCTGAAATATTTGTATTACACTTGTTAAGGAAATATGAATACAGTATAATGTGTCCAGACTTGGTAAATAAATCAAGAATTTAATAAACATTTCAACCACCCTCCCTTTCTTCACTGATCTGCTTGTCGTATTAGACCAAGACCACAGTGTCTTACATGTAGGTGTCTTTGAGGCTCCAGAGCAGCAGAGGGGAGACAGGTTAAGAGCTGGTTTACCAAAGCTGCATGACGACTCACTCCTGTTGTATCCAGAATGACGCTCTAACACTTCAAAGGCTGGACAGACTTCTGAAGAAGCACTGGCCTTTTAGCTTTTGGCAAGGTCGGCTGGTGCCTGTGTTTTCCCACACATGTGCACAGTATCACAGCTGCAGGCCACAGCAACTACATTGCACACATCCTGCAAACTGTACAACACCCCAGCCCTCCTATCCTGTCATGATTTACACCCATCTTATCTCACAGGGATTGTCTGCTGTCCATATGGAGCAAGTTTGGACATCAGTTTGTCTTATAAGCTACTTTCATTCATGAACATCACCACTGTTTAATAATCATCATCCCCTTTTCAACAAGTGAATTGCTTCTTTAGCTGGACTCAGCTCTACATAGCAGATGTTTGATTTAATGTTATATGATACTAGACATTCAAAGGCAGGGATATAAATGTACATAAGGGATGTAAATGTAAATGCAATCATCAGGAATTAGACGGTGCTGTTAAATCAAAAATAATCACATTTCTTCTCTTCTCTCTTTTCTTACTGTAGAAAAAAAGGGGAAGTTATCAATTTTTTTAAATCTTAAATCTACCACTGAACCTTGATTGCGATTTGTCATGTCCATAAAACACGTGAAGCCGTAGGACATATATAGGTTGCATTTCGGGGCCCTGCAGAAACTACAGGTTTCTACATCTCAGATGATCGGCGAAGGAGCCCACAGCAACAACACCAGCTTCTCAGCTGGTCAGCTCGGTTCCCTCTCTCTGTGTCCCCTCCTTGCAGTGCACCTTTATTTTCAAGTGAAATCTCACAATAATCTCATTCCATGACATCACAGAAATGAGAGTTTGCCCCTTGCTCTCTTAAAGCGACAGTATACAATTTCATGTGACGCTGCAAGTTGAAAGTAATTAAAAAGCACAACATATATTCATACAAATTACTTGCAAGAGTGATGATAACTAATATAAACAGACAAGGTTTCTCTATAAACCCAACAGATACAGTTAGACATTTGGCATAAAGAGCATGAAAGCATGGATTTAATAGGAGTCAATGAAGGCAAGCCAGTATGGGAGAAATATGCTCTCTCTTTCAACTCTCGCTGCAGAATTTTGGATCAACTGACTAGTTTTTCACTGTCACTAATATGTGCAATGAAGAACATATCCTGATCAAAAATCACTCCAAGATTCCTCACAGTGTTACTGGAGGCCAAGGTAATGCCATCCAGAGTGCTTAAGTATCTGGTTAGATACATTTCTACGTTTTTTAGTGCCGGGTACAATAACCTCTGAATTTAGAAGCAGGAAATTAGAGGTCATTCAGGTCTTTATGTCTTTAAGATATTTCTGCAGTTTAACTAATTGCTGTGTCATCTGTTTTCATGGATAGATAAAGCTGGGTATCATCTGCATAGCAATGAAAATGTATGCCATGCCTTCTAATAATACTGTCTAAGGGAAGCATGTAAAATGTAAATAGAATTGGTCCGATCACAGAACCCTGTGAAATCCCACGATTAATCTTCGTGTGTGAAAAAGACTCCCCATTCACATAAACAAGTCTTACAGATAGATTTTTCTCTTTAGTCAACAGTTAGAAATTTGTGGTGTCAAAATAAAACAAAAAACCCCAATACAGACTGGCATGTGATGATCTAGAACCACAAAATCCAAATCTGTCCAGTTTGATAACTAAATATTTGTAGCAGTGCTAAAGCCACTCCGGGTTCTGCAAACTATAAATAATGTGCTCTTTTCATGCGGTTTGCAACTAGCAAAATAATGTTCTCTCCACCTCACCATCTGGACATCTCCTCTGTTTCACTTGCTGCGATATAGATCTGCAGAAAAAAACATCAAATTAATAGGCTTTGTTATGTCTTCAATTCTTTAGTACTCTGAGATGATGACAGGTGTGCGAGCCTCCAATCAATAACCTTTGAGGAATGAGTTAAGAGGCTGAGGTCTTCCTCTAATTGCATGCTGGTCAGAGAGAAAGAAGGCTGGTGCTGTTGTCAGAATAAGCCAGTTATCTGTAAAAGCCCAGTGGAGTTCTGATAATTAGAGCCTTCCTCCCTGACACTCCCAAGATGCACCACTCACCACTACAGAAATCAAATTAGGTGATGTTTAAAATTAACCACAGCCATTACAACTACAGTATTTTACGGGGAATTAAATTAATTTTATTTTCCATCAAGGCCTTTCAGTCAAGCAGGTGGAAATAAAATGTGCTCTAATTTGAAAATTAATCACACACATGCAACATCACAGTGAATCCCTTGTGTCTCTAAATGCTTAATCAGCTTATGACTTTGCTCGGATTTTTCTTCTTCTTATTATTGAACTGCTCTCCCCCCACCTCCATGAAAAGTGCATGTTAGATGGGCTGAATGTTCACTACTGGATGGATGGATTTAAGGGTAGGTGTCAGGTCTCTGTCAGTATGTGTTAGCAGTGTGCTGGAATGAGTCTCTTCTTTCACCCCGTGGATTCTCAGGACAAAAATCCACCCCTGTTGCTTTGGTAGAGATCAGTGGCAACAAAAAAGAATTTAACAGAGAATACTTACAGTATCACCTGTATATTTTTTTCATTTGTTACCTTTCCAAGAAGCACTAATATAGCACTAACAAGCTTTTATTTTGTATTTTATTAATACTGGCATAAACTTAAATGAAATGTGATTGTCTGAGTTTAAAATGATAAAATGCTTTTATAAACTGTGCCTAGATGCTTAAAGTGGGTAATTTTAGCTCCTCATCTCTAGTTCACAGACAGACTTTATGCATTATAGTAGATGTAGATATTTTTAGAAATTAGAAGTATTAATAGTGTTTATACATCATCCCCACCTTTTTCCAGTTATCCAAATGTGACCTCTTCTTGTAAGATGACAATAATCAATGGCACTAGTGTCTACATTTTACAGTTTAAAATTGGAAGTATATAACAATTGTGCTGAAAATTTAGCTTCATACAGTATATCAAAACCTGAAAGGTAAATTAAACCTAAAAAGTCTACTAGTGGGTTGGGTTAGGGAGTCTTTTATTGGACTACCAATCACTATACAGTATGTAGATTTAGCAACATGGTTTTACAACACTACAGATGTGAAATGAATTACTAATCACCTTTTGTTTTGTTATATTTATCTGAATGTACAAAATTGTATATTTTAACCTTATCCTGCATTATCAGATTCCTCCAGGGTACTATGCACATCTACAAAGTGGGACAAAATTATTTGCTCTGTTATTATTACAGTACAATCCTCAACTCCAGACTATTTTTGTCATATTTGCTCAATTCCAGCATGAAAGTTAAATGGAAAGAGCATGTTCTTCAGTTTGATGACTGTAAAAAACATATTCAACATGTTGCATTATTGAGAAATACAACTAAATACTATTTAAAAATTGTCAGTAGTTTTTAGTGTGTGCTGAAATAGGAGACTTTACAGGATGGCTTGTTTCCTATTTTAACTAGCCAGCACTCTGACATTTATTTGATATTTGTGAACAAAATTAAACATTTTAATGGTTTGAGAGGCCAGTGAAAATGTCAGGCTTTTCTTTTTAATAGCTTTTTAATTTTTTTTAATCTACAAAAATTTGAGCTGGAATGACCCAGCTGGTTAGAAATGCACTGTTTAAAAGGGACTAATGGTAAATCAATTATGTTCTTTCTTAGCCACAAATATTTAGCTCTTTTTAGGATATCTCTTTCAAAGTTTTACACATAGGCCACATACAGACATACTGAGGTGCAGAAATCTGAGATTACATTTTAGCTTAATTTTAATGCCGCTTATTATTTAGTTTTACATACGCAGATAAAAAACTTCTCTTTGTGCAAACACATCCTTTATTTTAAAAAGAAAAGAAAAATGTATAAAACTGGATCAATGACAAATGAAGGTCACTAAGTCCACCAGCTTTTTTAAGGACTCAACATTATACAGTTGTTGGTAATGAAGCTTTTGTAAGTGTTTACATGACTGTATTACATAAGTTATTAAGTATGTACATAATGACATTCATGGCAGTTCCTCACAGTGGTATAAAGTTTGCGTCGTCATTTATTGGAAAAAAAAAGCTCTTACATGATGTCAATCTCATATCACTAATGCCTGTATTTATAGCTTATACCGCAAGATTTCTTCTATTAAGCAGCAAACCTGACCTGCAACCAGATGAAATGCTTAAATGTTTCCCACGTATATGAAGAAAAGTTGAGATGACGGCAGTGAACGCAGAGAAGCTCTAAGCAAACAAAAATCAAATAGAGTGCCCTGTTGAAATTAATCCACATTTTTTAGTCCCAAAACACTAATTCCACTGACAGCACTCTGAAGGAATCTGACACAGGTCCAAACCCAGGCTTGGACTTCTCCCTAGTCTGATCAGAGCAGATGTTTGTTTTAATTCTTCCTCCGGCTACCTCATACAGTCATTATGTTCCTCGACGTCTCCTTCTGGACTTGCTGGCTGGGAGCTGCCTGATGGGAAATCTGAGTGGCTGCTTGTTGAATTTTTTCATTATTTCTTTAATTCGTGACATGTTGGTGCGGGCAATGGCGAAGTCGCAGCGCGTTGCTCCCATCTCGTAGCCCACCTCGCACTTCTTGCTCACGAGGCTGTATCCCTCAGCCCTGGCCGCTACTCTGTACTCTCCTGGGTTCAGCAGGCGCCAGTAATCACCATCAGCAGCTGAAGACGCAAAGACACAGAAACGTAACATTGGTCACTTTGCGTTTGCGCTTCAAGAATGTGACTGTCACCTAAGCAGCCAGTGCCGTCAAAGAACATGTTAACTTTTGCAATTCATTGAAAGCACTGACAAAGATGAAAACTGGCCAGAGCCTAATCCAGGAAGTCCTATACGATCATTATGCATATTGCATAGCCCAGCCAACCCTCATGTCAGAGCAGGAGAGTCCGTATTTATAACCTGAATGAGAGCTAGTCAGTTTATTTTAGTTCCTCTCCCTTTAAGGTCAGCTTTATTCTTATTTTTTCAGAGCCCAAAAGGTCAGCAGGTTTATGGGCCTTTGGTGCTCACAGCCAGAACTGTGTGTATCAGGTGACCATGTTATGAATATCCCCTCTCTCTGAGATTGCACATAACCAAGAATTTAAAACATCAAATCGAAAACAGGGATATTTGTTAAAGACTATATGCACATAGCTATATTAGTTACAATTTTTTGCCATGTTTTATATGAACTTCCATCAGTGTAACAATAGGCTATACATACAGTATAATAAATACAGATTAAATACAGCATATAAAGAAAAAACTGTTTGTACACTTATAACAAGCTTGAAAGTCAATAATTGTTGCGGCCGCTAATATTTTTCCATTGTAGCCTGAACTCTCTTAGCCAAGCTTGTTCAGCAATAGTTCTTCAGGCTTCCTGAAGGACAATCAAAGCTCTTCTTTGGCTCTTGGCTGCCTTTTGTTCTGTCAAGAGGATCCCACACTCCTTCAATAATGTTGAGGTCTGGTCTCTGGGGAGGCCAATCCATGACTGATGGTATTCCATTCTGTCCAAATATACTTTTACTGCATTGGTAGTGTGTCAGGGATTGTTGTCATGCTGAAAAATGAAGATGCTTTCCAGATGGTATTGCATGGTAGATCAAAATCTGACAATACTTTTCTGCTTTCGTAATTCCATCAATTTTGGCTCCAACACCACTGACTGAAATGCAGCTCCAAACCATGACAGAGCCTCCGCCATGTTTTACAGATGGCTGCAGGCACTCACTGTTGTACCTCTCTCCTCTTCAGGCTTCACTCTATAAGATTTATTTTCACTCATTTTCAGTCCAGTTCTTATGTAATCTTATGTAACTTGTCCAGCTTCATCAGTTTTTTTAAGACACGCCAATTTTTCAGCTAATAACTCTCTCGGAATTACCTTGTATGTACCTTTAATGTTTGTCAAACTGTTATCTTTGGTGTTTTTGGAGAATCAACAAAAGAAATGACAAATGTTATTTTTTTATGACAGACCACCAGCAACCTTTCTTTGCCAGGTGCCTTTTTATGGTTGAATGATTCATACAGTAAGTCAGTGTTAAGTGGCTTAAGAAACAAAATGAAACAAAATATAATCCCCGTGTTCATCTAAAAATGGCAATATACTGGACTGAAAAGGAATGAAAAAGCAACCAACATCCAAAGAAAAACGTTGAAACCTTTGAAAATCTAAAGAAAGCCTGGAAAATCTGTCTTGTCTGTTCACTAGCCATACAACCATATTATTATTTACTTTACTATACTACTGGCACACTAGGTTTTTTTTGTCAAAAGCATCATGAGCACATTGATCAGGAGCACTGACTCAGCACTTTGTCACAGAAGCGTATACTGTACTTACTGAATAAGAGCCTATTGGATCCAGAGTTTTGCACTGCCCTTTACTGGCACTGCATCTTAAAGCTTAAGTTTTCGAATCCAGTGACCACATCCATTGTTATTAATGATGATGATGTAAAGTTTAAGCATAAATTGTGGAGAAATTTATTTGGATAGTTTACAATAGATGTTGCACCCTCAAGTGTTTCACATATTAAGGAGCATGAAAGCACAATTTTTTTTGCAACTCTTTCAAAATGCAAACTGTGTTCCAGAAATCTGAATTTGAACAGCCTACTAAGCAGTGGCAGAAAAGAAAGCATTATAAAAGCCGTCATTTAGAGCCTAAAATAACTGTTGGAAAGTTCTGTGTGTTCTACTTTTGACATGGCAGGAGTTCTATATATGTAGAAAGAAGCTCTTTTAAAAGGAGCTCCTCTATGTCATGTTGGGTTTTCTTGGTCTCTCTGTGCTGAACACTGCTTTTACGTGACCTCGGTACAATCAGTGCGCTTATGGAAAATTTTCAGTCTTTGACTCACTCACAAAAAATGACAGTGTTGCATCCCTTCTGTCATCTAAACACCCACCTGACACATCTGAACAACCACCGAGACAAATGAAATATGAAGGCAGGTCTGCTTCTGCTGCTGTCAGTCCAAATAGTTATACAAGAGCATCCATGCTCATATTACTGACATTTAGATAGAAGAAGGGAATTGAGCTGTTTTCTAAATTTACTGCATGCAAAATGCAATAGAACAAATGTATTTTCACTCAGGAAATGAAACAAAGCTGTCTGTTGTCTCTTTTTGGTGACTACAGCTGTTTTATCTTGATAAAAGAAAAAGTGTCTAGCAAATGTCTGTTTCTGGAGGTTCAGAAAATTCCAAAGCAAATTCAAAGCAGCTGAAAAGATCCACTCATCAAAGTAAATACACTTCTCTCTGCAGCTGAGAATAGCGAGAATTCTGAGGAAGCAGTGATTTAAACTTAGTTCCAGGAATAATAATGGCTAATGTCCTTTTGAACATTTGATTTCACGCTCTAAGTACAAAACTACTTTGGCTTGGAAGGTTGCATTTTTTAAGGCATCAGAAGAGATTGCCTTGAGGACTCACACTCGATTGTTAAATTCAGAGCAGGAGGCCTTGACAGCACAGGCTATGACTGTGAATTGAGTCAGAGTCAGACCTGCTTTTGTTTGTGCCTTTTATTCCATCTTATACTGAAATACCAACTCACTGCAAGAATGATTCATTTCTGAAGAATAAGCTGGACTGCAGAGACAGTTGAGTCAGTGTGCCCCGCGGCAGCTTCTTCTGCTTTGATTGCAAAATCTGAGCTTACTCACAAAAAAATTTCAGATGAAGGCAAAAAAACCCGCTGCTGCAAAACAGACGATGGCAGCTACCCACGTCCAGAAAATGGGAACAGGATTTTGTAGTGAATGTTTACTTTGCACTGGGTTAGTAGCACAAACCATTAATGACTCAGAGAACACACAGAGATCATCAATGAACTGGCTCTTCATTTAGATGTCAAGCACAAGCTTAAAAAGTGGCAGACATATAAATACCCAGCAAAATGCCCAAAAGCAACTTTGTGGGAGTTTCTGATGCAGCACCAGTTACCAGGATAAGATTTTTACACACATGCACAGACTGGAAAGACTGAATAAAAACCTCACTGTCAGTGTAATAAAAACTGGGCAAAAATGCAGCAGTTTACCTGTACGAATGTCATGGCTGATGCCCTCCACAGAGATGATGGCATTAGCTATTCCACGACCTTGCTGGTCCCTGACTACGCCTTTGATCCCACGGTGCACCTACATATGGAAAGCATGATACATGCTGTCACATATTAATGATATGATATGTACTACTGTACATCCTGATAGTTGACGATGTTGTAATATATTTAATCCTCATCCAGCACCACAACATGTGGTCTGGTCCTCTGAAGACAACAAAGCTATAAAATTATTTTAAAAGCATGTGTATAAGTGCCTTTATTGGTTATTTGATTTTTTATTAGTCTACATGTGTGAGATTCAGGGGCTCCTTTATATCTGTACCTGCTCCATGAATACAAGGAGAGACTCGCGATTGTTCTCCCACTCCTCCGGCAGCTCACTCTCATGAGGAAATTTGTCACAACCCACATACATCGACAGCTCAAAGCAATTGGTGTGCAAATAGCTGAAATCATTCATACCTGCCAAGAAAAAGAAAGAGCAGAAGCTGGCAGAATTAGGTCAGAATTTAGGACACTGACTGGCCCGGATCTGTGAAATCAGAAGTGGGTTTGAAACACCCATTCGTTATTATTTGTTTGTCTGTGAATTGTTACATAAAACCTAGGAGCTTTGAAAGCAGAAGTTTTCTGAATATGCAGATATATGCTAAACAGAGCTGCAGCTCAAAGGCTCAGAGCTGAGCAGAGAAATCCTGCATAACACAGTGAGAAAGCACCCAGATATGGACACTAACTGCCGGCTGCAGTGTGCCAGGATGCTCCGTTGATGGTGCCGTCCTCCTTGGCAAAGTCTTGTGTGTGGCAGACCCGTCGGTTGGCATCAGTCATCAGACGGTGGGTGGACGCGTAGGAGAAGGCCAGCCAGCGGAAGATGTGGTCATCTGGCGTGGGGGTTTGCTCCCTGACTACCCCTTGGGAGCGAGTTCTGTCATATGGGAAGGTCACCACCAGCTCCCCACCCTGGAGGTTACCACCCAGCACAAAGGGCATCTTCTCCATCCATGCTATCAGAGCTCGTGTCTCCAAGGCAACCTGCAGGCGGGGATACAGAAGAAGCAAGGATAATGTAATTCATGCAATCATATCACCACAATCACTAAATTAACTCCCTCATGCTGAAAACAATTTCACTGCAATGTGCTCTCAAGAGGGAGTAATTAAAATATTTAAATGTTAAAATACTGCAGTATAATTTCAGTAAAATGCATTTGGAAAAGAAAAGAAATATTCATTAAGAGGCAGGAAATTAATAAAATTGCCCCTGCTGTTTGTGCTCGCGTAACCCCTTTTATCTCTAAGCACATGCCGAACAAGTTAACCAGGCAGGCAAGGATAGTTTTCACAGCTTTGTGAGCACAGATGGGGATCCCAGCTCTACAGCTGCAGCAGCTATTCTGGAGGCTTCGTGTGACTCACTCGGGGCTCTCACCAACGTCAAAACACTCGTGAGGATGAGCTTTAAATAGAATGCTGGGTATATTTTAGCTCACAGCCTCTTTTGTCGTCACACAGCAAATGCATCCGCTTCTCCCGTAATAGACAGCGCTGATATGCCCTCGTGAGAGGTTTACCCTTTTCAAAAGGCTGGTGGCCCGCTCTGTGAAATTTGTTTGCTACGCTACTAGAGAGTGCAGGACAAAAATACAGTGTGAAAATTTGTCACCTTAAGGAAAAGTCACTGGAAACCAAATGGCAATTACAATTTTAAAGACGCAGCAGCACATGAAAGACCTACTGAGGCATTTGTGGACTGGTACCAATCTGGGATGGGCACATGGTGGTTGAACATCTTCCGAGGAAGCCACTTCTTGGCCTCGGCTGCCCACAGAATAGAGTTAAGATCAGGGAAGTTATGGTGAATGTCTATTCCATCGTTGCTCCATCGACCCCGAGACCAGCCACTGAGCTCTGAACCCTGTGTAGAGCAAAGGGAAACCACAATATTTGGGACATCTAAAGACAGGGTAGTTATTAGAGGGAATGCAGTTCTATGATCACAGACAGAATACTGAGTGGTTAAGGTGGGAGTTGTCTTCATCATTAAGAGGTTTAGAAGAGCTATCAAGCCAGGTGCAGGAAGGACAGGGGTTGTAGAGGCTGATCAAAATAAAATCCTGTGGTCCATGCACACAATTTGCCAAAAAAAAACAACATTTTGTAGAGCGGATGGTCATCAACTGCAAGCAAAAAGACCTTAAAGGTACTTCAAATCATATTTAGATCACTGCAACACATTTAAATGAGACATTTGAAGGATCCCAAATAGAAATTTCTGGGAGATACTGTTTCCCTGCCCTCTATTTTTAAAACAGCATTTTTGAATCAGATTTGACTGATGATGCATACAGCGCTTATACTGTACCCACTGAAATTAAAGTTAGCCCAATATTTAATTTATATAAATACATACCTGTGTTCTTAGCTTGTTCAAACCATTTGCTGTATCCTTCTTTACATTTGTTGTTTGTTTGGGAGTGTACACTCTGCTTAAATGAACTCGTTATGGTTTCATGGCACTTGGGGCTAGTGAGAGCCAACTCAACCTTGAAGGGTATGTGCAGCCAGAGGACCAACTGCTAAGTTAAGATGCAGAGCTGAGTAAGTAGTTTGAGTGGGTGCAGCAGTTTTCATGTTGTATGAAGCAAAGCAAAGCAAAACAAAACAAAACATCTGATTCAAGAAACTATAAAAAAAAACGTAAAGCTTAAAAGGGTTTAATCAGTGGCTGCACTGTGTAGTAGTGGTAGTGGTATACACATTTGCCTAAAAAGCAGAATACCCCCTTTTGATCCCAGGAGGAGACACAAATCCCTTTGGGATTCGTCAGGGAGGTCATCCAGAGTAAAAAATCTACCAAATCAAATATAGTGAGATACCTGCTCTGGCCCTCCTCCTCCCCGCCCCCTTTATCAGCCATAAATAGCTGATAAAGGTGCACCTTTATAAGGACGAGACCAAGCTGAGAGATGCTGCTTTCACCAGAGGCCAGCTTGTGGTATGAGGTCACAAATGGGTGTCTTGCAGACCTACCACTTCAAAGGCTTTCTCATACCCATCAGGGTTGACAGACGGCAGTAGATGGATTCTAGTCTCCTCCACCAGGTGACGTATTCGCTGGTTGCCAGATAGGTACTCCAAACACATGAACTGCATCAGCAGGAGGAGCAGCTCTCGTCCCAGCACCTCGTTACCGTGTGATCCTGCCGTGTAACGAAACTCTGGTTCACCTAATCCACAGGATCGTATTAAGGGAGAGATAGAGGAAGAACATAAAGGTTTATAGTGCCAACACTAGTCTCAGAGAGATTAAAAAAAAAAAAACCTCACAGGAGCAAGCACTGTTATTTTTTTCTGTATTAAATTCAGCAAATATAATCCACTTACTCAGCTACTCACCAACTTCATGTTCTCCTGGATTGTCAGAGATCTCAATGGCATACAATTTCAGGCCACTCTGACTCTTTCCGATGTTATAGATCCGGGTGATGTTGGGGCACATTTCATTAACCACCTTCATAAGCTGTGAAAAGTAAATAATGTAGCATTAACTGTCGATATATGGTATAACATTTGATCCAAATGTGTGAACTACGATCTACTGCAGCACTCACATTATCTTTGAGGTTCGGTGGAGCTACTTGCAGAGGTACAAGAGACTAAAAAATACACTTATTCAAACACCTAAGCGCACATTTACAGCTGAGATACAATATTTTCAAAGTCACAAAAGTGCTCAGAATAACAGAAAACTGGAACATCAATCGTTCCATGACAAGAGAACAGCTGTCATGTGCTGAACGCTGTCCAACAAACGAGCAAATCGACCTTGAGCTGAGATTGTTTTGTCAACGGCTGTTTTCAAGATAATGAACTGTTGAGCTCAACACAATACAGTCAGTATCAACAGTCTCTGAATCTGCTGGAATAAAAATGCACTAGTTCAGTATTTAATTAATTTCAGTCAATAATTTGATAATCTGATTTGAACTCTATTAGTCATCCTTTTCCCAGATGAACTACTAATATATTTGGCTATTTTTCACATGAGATTTCAGAATTTCTTTCAGTTTGTGCTCTTTTAACTTGTTTAAAGGGACAGCAGCTGGGACTCTTGTAGAAATTGTAAGTTTCAATTAGAAAATGATGACAGGCAGTTGGTTGCTTGCTTGTCAAACTATCTATCACAAATGAATCAGATAACAGCTTGTTTCAGAGTTACATTGCACAAGAACAAAACAGCAACCTCTGGGGCTAAGAAATGTGGAAATGCACAAATCAAAGTGCTTGCTGTGAGGTTACTTACTAAAAGCTAGCATTTAGCACTAGCAATAATCAGCTAATTAGATACAGCTGGCTGTTCCACCCATTCAGCCTAATAGATGCCCTTTGCTAACCAAGCTTTAGTATTAGATGCTAATTTAGCAGTCCATCTTCTTGCTTCACCACTCTTCTGGCTGGAAGAAAAAGTGGCCATGGTTGTAATTCAAATTACAGATGATTTTAACTTATATTTCTATTTATTTTGTCATAAATCTAACTTTTTTTATTATTTTAAAGACATGTACACATGTCCTGAAAACTAAAATAAAAAAATATTCCAGAAACAGTATCACCAGTGCTGTGTAAGAGTCCTCATTTAATAACACAGTAGTCAGTGAGAGGTGCTTTGTAGCAGCAGTCAAGGCAATTATGAAGCCTGGAAGACAGGCCCATACAGAGGCTGATTAAAATAGTAGCAATAATCGTGTACTCCTCTGCATCGCTGCATAACTGGTGACTCAAAGAACAGGCGTAGTTGGAGAAAGACTAACTAGCTGTTGAGTAAAGCAACCGCAATAATATCAAATGTGTGTGTGTGACTGTGTACTAACCAGTCAGGTGCGATTGGGATTTAAGCAAGTTTGTGTTTAACTTAACTTTTCAAGTAAATCACTAAACAAATGTCTGCTTTTTATTGATTAAAAATATATCCCAAGTCTCAGTTTAATAAAACACAGCATGCCCTTGATAAATAAAACTGGACTGTTATTTACCGTAACTGTATTCTGTATAAGCCTATCAAATCTTTATGTGTCATGTTTTTCTTATAGAAACATAATAGGTTTGCGTCAACGTTATATTTCCTCTAATGCTGTTATTAAAGAGAAACATCTTGGCCAGGGTATTCCTGGGCAATATTAATTTAGAATGTGAAAAGTGCTCTTTCCTACCCATTTATAATGTCTTTTCACTTTCTGTGCTTTGGCAATATCCATAATCCCAAGGGCACTGTATTATAATCAGCTGTGGTCTCAGAAAAGGACAGTCCTTGAGCAATATGAGGGATATCTTTTTCATTCCTCTCATTGGGCATGTACTTTATTAGAGAAGCCGTGAAGGGGCTATTTCCACTTTAAAGTTCTGGCACAATACCGTTTAAACAGGTATAGGTGAAGGGGAGGAATGGTACCTACAAGAAAAAGCTAAATGTCAAGGGTGGAAGGGCCCTACAAAAAGAGTTTTAAAAATAGCGATTCCTCTCTGTGGAGGCCTATTGAGGCTGTACTCCCTGTGTGATGCACTTTAGCTTTAAAAGAACAGAAAGTAAAGAAAAATTGTTTGTGTTATTCACTTTGATATTTCGGTGTTATAATCTCAGGCAGTCACAGCAGCTTTTCAAATAGCTACATAGCAGTCCTAGTATGCGAAAGAGCAGTTAGGAGAACCTACATTCGAGTGTTTGACGCATTACAGACAATTACGATTCATAATCACTCCAGCAGAGAGTACACAGTGACAAATACAGCTGTCCACCTTCTCAGTACAAACTGGGCTACTGCTCATGACAACCATATGAATAAGCAATGTCACAACCAGAGATGCTTTATGAATTTTTATGTGGCTGGCACTGTGAGCTTCATTTGTTACAACGGTACACTTTGTTCTTGCAAAGGACACAACTTGTCTAGCGTTGGCTCGTAGTTACACAAAATGTTTTATTGCTTCGTGCCCTGGTCTGAATAAGAAATGGGCTGAGTCTTTTTAAGGAGGCTCATATCTGTCTGTTCTGTGTGACTCACCTGCCTCATTTCTTTGTAGCTGTGATGTCTGAAGTCTAAATCATCTGTTGTTATGATTTCATTCCGTCTATGATAATAATTATTTGGATCTGGAAACAGAAGATATACAGTTACTGGTATTTAGTGATTTTAAAAAGACGTTTATTTTGCAATGATACCTGCATAAAAACTTTATCAGGCATGCCAGGTGGTTCAAGACTAAAAGATAAGCACCTGCTCTTTTGGCTTCAGTTTAAGATTAGCACATGCAAAATTAAAGCATTTTATTTCTTTGCCAAGACTCTGAGATATCTGTTTTTGAGATTTCTACCATAGCTCGAACACAAATTTCATGATTGTGCTTTAAGTTTTGTCCTATCTATTCCAGCAGCAGTGTTCCGGTTAATTAATTAAATTTTAATTATATAGTGCCAAATCACAACAGTCACCTCAAGGCACTTCATATTGTAAGCACTCTACAAAAATTACAGATAAAACCCAACAGTCAAAACGATCCCCTATGAGCAAGCACTTGGCAACAGTTGGAAGGAAAAACTCCCTTTTAACAGGAAGAAACCTTAGTTTTATCTGAATTTAGAAGCAGGAAATTAGAGGTCCAGGCCTTTATGTCTTTAAGATATTCCTGCAGTTTAATTAATTAATGTGTGTCATCTGGCTTCATGGATAGATAAAGCTGGGTATCATCTGCATAACAATGAAATTTGATGCAATGCTTTCAGAGCTAGTGTGCACAATCTCTATGGAGGTTGAGTGAAAAACCTTCAGTGGAACTACTACGGGAAGAAAAAGAAATGCATATAAGCAAAACTGGTCCTTCAAGAAAAATTAAGGGCTAATTGTTTATGTGTCTGCTTTTTCCATACAAACCCGTCACCTGGCAAAGGACAGCCAAGGATCTCTGCTCTCATACAGATGCTGCCCCTGCTAAACCAAGAGCGAGGGTTAATTCGAATGTATCGAGCGACCATAGGCGTTGGGAAGATATTCCGGACTGGGATCTCTTTTTCCCTGTTGCCTCTGAATATCTACTGAGACAAACAGATAGATTTATAATACTAATACTAAAGAGGTTTTTAAGAATATTTTAAAAAGTTTAGGTTTTACAGTTAGAGCCTGCAAAGAACAATGAAAAATGTGAAAAAAAATAGTTCCTGATGTTAACACGCATCCATGCACCTGTACAATGACATTAAACTCTGATGCCACTGGGAGTTTATTGTAAATTTCAACACCCATGGTTGGAGTTCTTATATGCACCTTGTGGCATTTTGAAAGACCAACAGAACAGTTTGGCATTTGGCATAAAATGTGGGTGAGAGGAAAGCTTGTAAGAGACACTAAATTACCAGAGGGATATTATCTCCCACATCGATGACACCATCAGCCAAGGGAGTGCACAGTTACACCAAAATTTAATTAACTGGGATGTGCACCACGGTAGGGCACAATGAGGATATGATGTTCCTCAAAAATATTAACTTAATCCGATTTGCTTGTGCATGAGTGATTATTAATCTTTCTTTCTTTCTTTCTTTCTTTCTTTCTTTCTTTCTTTCTTTCTTTCTTTCTTGTGTATTTAGAATCTATATATTCTGATACATCAAATACAAAAGTATCAAGTGGGAAAAAAGATTTATTTATTACTGTTTCTTGGCTAAGCTATGATATAAACAGGCATCTAAATCTCTTGTTGTCTGTAGCCTTTTAAAAAAGATAGTTCCAGTCAATAGTTCCATCAGTGATGAGGCTCAACATATTTACAGCATAATAAGAATTGTGTGCTTGATAGACATGCCAGAAGATTCAAAATACACAAAAATCTTGAATCACATGGTAAAGAGGAGCAATTATGCATTAAAACGTGTACAAACATACATGAAAATGCAGTAGATAAGGCAAAAACTGAGTTTGAGCAATTCGTTACAACAAAGTCTGGCTTCTTGAAGCAAAATATAATGAATTGAGGGGTGGCTCAAGACTTTTGCACAATACGCTAAATGTCTAGATTGTTACTCACCAAGTCTATTGAGTTATTCTTCAGTGTTATCCAGGTATGACTGTCGTTGCTAAACATGACCTTATATGAGGTGACCCAATCGCTTCTGTTAAAAGTCCAAGGAAAATCAGAGAAAAGGGGAGAAATGTCATTTGCACCCTTTGTCATTTACTTTACCTGATAATCACACTGGAGTACACTTTATACATTTGAATCACTGGGTGATATTTTAGTGACACATAGACAGCAAAGAGTAATGACACCACAAATTTAAAATACTGCTAAATATTTCCAAGTCTAATAAAATGCAGCAAACATTAGAGGAACTTTTTGCTTAGCTGTTTTCTAGCTCGCCACACATCCACACATCCCTGTGTGAAAAACTCATTTACAAATAGTATAACTGGAGAGGAGGTCAAGTAATTTATATCTGATGCAAACGCTCCAGGATCTACATCACCCTTCACCCCATGGCAGCTGACATAGGTTCCAACCCCCCACAACTTAGGGTTGCAGGGGGCTGGTTAAGTTCCTCTTGGATAAACTTATCTTACTGTTTGGCAAAAATGCAAAAAAGTCCAGGCTATTCCAGAAAAAGCTGAACCCAACAAATAATTGGAAACACTCTAATTTTATTTTGTAGAGTTGCAGTGCATTAGAAAACCACATCAAGATTTTATATAGTGTTAACCATGTTAAATAAAAGGAGTGTTCAAGGCTAGACCAAGCAGTGTGCCAGATTCACTGGGGGGTCTACTGGGAAACACTTCTTTAAGGCTCTAAAAACAGCCTTAAGAAGTTACCTTATTTAGATGGGCCCTCTGCTCTGCAAACCACATTGTCTTTTAGTCATTTTAATCTATTTTCCAGGCTTTTCCAGGCATCACTTGAGCTCTATTAATCTCCTTAAAGAATAAAATCCATTAGTGCACTCTTGTAACTTGCTCAAGCTGTTTAATCCATCACAGTGAGCATCAAATCTGTGAGACCAAGGAGAATATGCATCAATCTTTCCTAAAGTTACACTGTGCCAACTTTTAAAACCAGTCTTAAACTGCATTATCATACAACAATCAGTTGCTTCCACTAGAGATGCCGTTTTTCTTTGGGGACATGAGGCAGGCTACACTGCACATTCCTGCAATTTAACATAAACATAAATGAAAAATGAAATGGTCAACTGAATGAACAAAACATTAAAATCCAGTCATACATATTTTTACATACACTGAAATAAATGACACAGAAAGTAAAAAAAGAAATGTAAAAAACAATGAAAACAAAACTGGAATTTTTAAACATGAGAAAAGAGGTGATATAATTTATCCAGCTCTGCCCTGTAGAGGTGCTTTATGTAGAACACAGACAGGTGAGACATCAATCAGCACAACGCCTTTTAAGTATGCCTATAAAAAGAACTCACAGATGGCTTAATGTCCCATCATATCAGACAGAGCTCTAACCAAAGTCTGCAGAATGTAGGCTGGCAGTGACTCCCTTGTGCCTGCTATGCTTCTGGATAAAGACATCAGTGCTGAGCTGGTCCAGCCCGATAAGAATTCCCAGCTCTGTTAATTAAAGCACTGTTTTAGAAGGAAGACCCTGAGCTGGCACCGCAGACAGTTGCATGCCCTGTAGAGCTAATTGCAGAGAAATTCTGTCTCAGGCATCTGTGTCTTCTGTGCCATTAGGCTGCACCACCTATGGAGGAAAATTACAAACACTGCTTCGCAAAGTATCTCCTCTTGCTCTCTGCATAGCAGTTTTCAATGTAGTCGGTGTCACCTGTTCCAATTAATAAGTGCAAAAGTCCAAAGTTTTCATATGTTATTACAGAGGACAGTCAGGAAAAGTGGATGGGGGGGGGGGGGGGGGGGGGGTGTGGTTTTCCACTTAAATGCAAAGGGGGGGCTCGGTTCCCCCCGGT
>VOQJ01016363.1:65471-85244 GCA_015052665.1 Apistogramma diplotaenia | reverse complement strand
AACCAACACAGTTAATTGCATTTTTGCACCAACAAGGTGATTCCCAAAGTGCTATTAGCTGAAAACCTTCGACTGAAAATCAGTGGCAACAGATCTTAAAGAGTGATGATGAAATTTCAATTCAAATCATCATCAATATGTACAGAAGAGGCCAAGAGATGAGGTACAACTCCCTTTATTACAACAGTGAGTGTCTACAACAATCTGTAAAACAAAGTTTAGGCTTTGTCACAATTTGGTTACATTTCAGCCAGTGGTGTTGGGGATCTTATCAAATTATGAATGCAGACAAGTACTGTCAGATTTTGATCCACCATGCAACACCATCTAAAAAGCATCTGATTACAAACAGCTTCAATTTTCAGCGTGATAATGATCCCAAACACACTGTGAGTGCAGTAAAAGCACACCTGGATAGAAAAACACACTGGAAATCACAAGAAAGTTTAGCTAAGAGAGTTCAGGCTATGTTGATGGTTATACCAAATATTGACTTTCAAGCTTCAAGCTTAGACTTGTACAAACTCTGTTTTTGCCTTTAATACCGCATTTCATTTATGTTTGCACATGCTCTGCATGTATTCGTATTTCACCTTTTTCCTTGCAGAACAAAAAGAAATAAGTGGCGTCTCAAGACTGTTGCACAGCACTGCATGTTCCAATCCGGCCATAAAAGTGTTCAGCTGATTTGAAATAGACTCCTGGTTTATGTAATTTACATCTGGTGTTGCAGATACATTTAAAGGTCAGTCTGGTTAATGTTCTGTTCGTCGGTCAGTTATAGGGGTTTCTCTGTGTCAACAAATTTAAATGAAAGATGAAACACAGTGGCTGTGGAAAAAATGATTACATTCCGGTGTCGACCGAGGTCCAGGTGCAGACACCAGCACCTCTTCATGAACTGTTTAGTGAAACTTGTATCCCAATATTTTCTTCATTTTATACTGTATGTTCTGCTATGAGATGGAGACATAGATTTGAATCATCTATGTTAAATGTATTACAAGTTTTGTTACTTGGTGCTTACTCACTCACAAGTAAGTCAGCAAAATCAAATTGTTATCACTTTCCTTTAAATCTACCGTTCTTTATCCATTTTTGGTTGAAAGTAGTAAAACTTTTTTATTACATATATATATATATATATATATATATATCAAACATACAGTATATATACCTAAATTAAGAATAAATATATACTTATAGTTATATTAACTATATTAATTCGAGCACTTTTAGTATCTTTAATCTAAATAACATGTAACACAAGCCTGATTCAGCAGACATCTGCTTTTTATGTTCCTCCTTGTTCTCTTGACACCATCTCTGTCTTTCTGCACACATACAGTACACACACAAACACACACACACACGGTTGTATGGACACCAAACAACGAATCCTTTGTTTTGCAGGTTGCTTTTTGTTGCCGTGTTGAGTGAATTCAAATTTGTATCTGTGTGTGTCATTAATTGTGCAGATGGACTTGGGGCAGTGGAACTTGCAGAAGGTAAGGTTCGCCGCAGACTGCATGCAGGCTAATACCCTCAAAGCGAAGCTTGCACTAACAGGAAATACTTCTCTTCTCCCAGATGCCAGTTCCTTTTATTAGGTCTGGGGATGAGCCCCTAGTTTGATGGCAACTCTATTACTTTCTCTGTTTAGTTAGCTTCGGAGTATTAAAATATGCAGTGAGCTATGACAGGAGGATAATGCCATTCACATCTAACAGAGGAAAAGCCAAGTTATCACAGCTTACATCGTTGAAGCTTAATGTGGATTTAAAATAACGCTATCCTTCATTCTTATTTCTTTTGAATTTCAATATGTGGGGGAAAAAAACACCTTCACAAAACATTAACACTTCTAAGGAAAGATGAGATAGCCCAGGGGATAAAGCAAATCCCAACATTTCTGACAAGCTTGCAATGCCAACACTTCACATTTCCATCTTACCTGAATGTTAAGGCGACCTCTGTGTGCACCAAGGCCGTAGCGTTTGGTAGATGATGCATGAAGCTGGAAATCATCAATCTTCAGTGACTCCAGTCCAATGGGAGGGCATTCTAGGTCATGAGAATTACAAATTGGCTCGGTAATGGTAATGTTGTGTATCTGCTTTTTGCAGAGTGTACAGTAGCTCCTGAATCAGGGACAGAGCATCTGTTACAGTACAGTTTAAACTTTTCACACTGAGCTCAACAGTGAAAAAAAAAAAAAAAGATAATGAGAAGATTTAATGATGGGGCCAATTTCTTTCTAAGGAAGCTTATTGTTTATGATGATTTTGCCCCTCAATCCGACTCAACAGGTGGGTCTCACATGAGCAAAGGTTTAACAGTCTCAGTGTGATATGTATTTTGATTTTTAAACTGATGTGAATTCCAAAATGTGTCAACCTTCAAGGGTGATTAATGACTGCACGCTATGAATGCTTGCTTTTTGTAATTTTGCAATGCAAACTTTTCAAAGTCATCCATCTGCACCCTGAGTACTTGATTAAATAGCTGAAATGACTAAAGCAATATCAGTATCCCAAGAGGGGGGAAATGGGAAACTGTAGCAGCTACTGCTGTTAGCCTTCTGAACACTTTTTAAAGTTGTATTAAAACAGATTTAAAATGTGAGCAATGAAAATCATTTTAGTGTTTTGTTTTCTTTTGTCTTTTTTATTTCTTTGCTTGTTTGCTACGTGAACGTTACTGATATTTTTTAGTAGGTATGACTATTGTTTGTAAAACTAGAAAGAACACAGCTTAGACAATAAAAAGGTCTATTTTTACCTACATTAATGTGTATTAACCTACCAGATGTAAAGGTATACAGGTCTGTCTGTAGCTTGCTTTTTTTTTATTTCTTTGGCTTAAAGGTAGGGTTAGGGGAGTTATTTTAAAAGGGATGAAACCATAAGTACAATAAAACTTCATCTTGACTTTTAGTCTCTTGTGTGGCTCAAGCCAAAGAAAACTTTCAAGATGTGGCTTGCTTGTCAGACCTGAGTCCACCTTGTCAGATAAACTTTACAACCACAGTTTGCAATGTGTGGAGTTCAGTTTGGTGTCTTTCTATAAGCCAAAGGTACAATAATCTGACTTCCTGAGCCACAGCGTACTTGCAGACTTTACTGGTCCTTAAGAGATGAACATGACAAAAACAGCTTTTGTTTGCTGCTATAGAGCATTTGGAGTTCACTTGGATAAATGCCTGTATTTAAGTGATTGCAGAAACTGAGGTGGTGTTTACTGAACAGAACTCTTTGGGTGAGATTGGCTCATCTTTTAACAGTACAAGGGAAAGCATCCAGTGAGAGCCAAATGGGCAAATCAAAGTTGACGTGTGAAATCTCTGCTGCCCAAAAGCTCTTTGGGTCAGATCAAGCTGTTTGCAGACTTCCCTGGACCACAGCAATGGAATTTCAGAGCAAGAATTTCCGATTGGATACCAGAGTGTTTGTACATGCAGCATATGCTGCACATGTCGCTGTCACACAGCCAGGCCTGCATTCACAAATGAACACCCAGGCACAAAGAGACAAATACTGCGGATATGGACTTGCTTTTTCTGAATATATGCGTGTGACTTCCAGCAAAGGGCTCTACAGTGAGGTTTATATAGGTTCCAAAAAGGAAGCTGACTTTGCATACCTGACTGAAATATCTGAGACAGTGTCAATCACAGCTCCGGAGAGACGCCATAGACAAACAGGATCAGCATGCAGAATTTACACATGCATGACTTGATTTATGGTTGATGCATAAAACAAACGTAGCTTAAGATTAAATTAATTCCTGTTGTAAAACTGAAGCGTAAAAATCTGATTAACAAGCCAGAGGCAAAGCCACTGGGAAGACCAGTTAGCATAGTATTTATAGTAACTCTATACAGCAATAAAATATATGTTGCTGTACTTGCAACCCTGTGACTATATTTAAAAGGCTCTCAGACTCATACTGTAAGTCCGCAGGCTTTTTGAATGCAGCGGTCATAACATATTAGGGACAACCCTATCCCACAAAGCAGCCCAAGGATCAAGGTTAGCAGGACAAAAAATAGATGGGCGCCTGCCCTGCTGCAAAGTCCTAATTCATCATAAACATCTGCATCCAATCTTTCACACGAGGACCTCCACATGCACACATCTGCCTTCAAAAGTAACGTGTAATAAAAATGACAAAGCAGACACTACTGCAGGCATTCCTATTTAGGCTAATTGCCATTATCATTGACGCCAAATTTCTGGAGTCAGACACAAGCTCTTATTTTACATCTGGTAGTATAATAATGAAATCGTTTCTGTGTGTGATTTATTCCTATTAGGATGTTTATATGCTGTGAGTTTTAAACTGCTTCCAAACGCTTTGAGCGATTGGGCAACAAGCTAAACTATTTCCATTAAACTTTTAACTAATATGCTGAGACTATGTAGCATTTGATAAACAACTGCCACACGTTTGTACTTACGAAGTACCAAATACACTGTAAGTCAAGCTTTTTTTTAATTACACATTAGTTACTGATTATGTTAGTCGTCCTTCAATAATGGCATGGTTTCACTATAATAGAAAATTGATTTAGCAACTCAGTGCGCCAGAATTAAACCTCAATCATATTTGGACGCCACAAGGCAGCTGTGCATGAAAGAACCTCCTTAATACATTTATTTTACTTTTCAACAGCCCAGTAAAAATACATAAATAAATTTAAAAAATGGGATTTTATCAAAGCCAGCCTCTGCAGCTTTGCTGAGCACATGTGACAAATCCTAGCAGAAACATTTGTTTGAGCTGATTTCTGTTACATCCGACGGGAATAACGAACGAGCCGTTGAAACATCTGCCGAATGAAAATCCCTTTTGCTCTCAGATATCCATCAGTTCCCAATTGTTTTAGTATGTGCATGTGGCAGACACTCGTGTTCTGCTCGACTTCTGACGTTGGCCAAATAATTAACATTTCAGAGGTGGAACAAGTTCTGAAGCTGAGTATTGGAGCTTTTGGTCTGTAGTAAATAGAAGCCCTGAAGTCCAGCCTCTGATAAATTAGCTGCTATCCAAAGTCGCTGGTACAAATGATGAGTAAAATTTTCAGTCATGAAAACACGATTTTGCAAGTCTGCACCACATCTTGACTATGTGAGCCATGCCAGGCATGTCGGCATGGAGCTCCTATTTTCCATTATGAAACAATATCCATCTTTCTGCTCTGCTGTGTGTATGCCAAATTAAAAATGGCAGCCTTTCTCCATGTCTTGTTTATATAACTTTAACATAAACACATAAATTCGCAGTTGTCCATAGCCAACACAACTTAATTTTCCGGCATTATTAACTAGAGCTTCCTGCAATAAAACAAAGACCTTATCCCGTCTAATAAGTTGAAGAGTGGCAATATTACATTATGAGTTGTGGAAAATGTGAGGTCAAAACATGCACACTTCACTGAATCACACTTTGAGTGGCGCACGTTAAATCTATCATTTGGCATGCCAAAAAAGGCAACTGGGGCATCCTGGTTTTAGTTTAGCAAATATCCTGTGATCCATGGAAACCAAACACAGTGCTTCATAGACAAAGAAGACATCAGTGCCTCTGCGGCGAGACTCCACTTCTGAGAGCATCATCTTATACTGCCAAGCCTTTCCTCTCAGGGAAAATATGGTTTCTGAAAACACTTACTCTACCCAAAAGATTTGTCATCTCTGAGAGAGCTCGTTTCTTTTTTCACACCACGGCTGCCCCTGTGGAAGCCGAGAAACAATCCTTGCACAGTGGAGGATAGATGCATTTTTATGAGATCACCAAGTTCCAATAACAAGTGAGTGTCAACTTTGATTTGCCCATTTGGTTTTTCACTCACCCTCTTTTATCAGGTTGTATTGTTGTTCTCCTTCTGAAATGCTGTTTGGATTTTTCACAACGGTCTTCTTGGTCTTCTCTACCTTTTTGTTGGCTGCTTTCACTAGAGAGAGAAATGAAATTTAAAAAAAAAAAACAGTAAAGAAAGTAAAATTATAATGGTTGAAGCACAATTTAAATTGCAGATTCTTGGACGTCAGCACTGAATGTGATACCAGAAGTGATGACAAAGGAGGGGAAAAAGGAAACGTTGATGGGATCGATTTCCTACACATGGATGGATTCAGGATCGGGGACTGAACCAATAAATAATTTTTGGGCTCCGAATACGAAAACATTTAACTCTTGTGCTCCTTTCATTCAGTTAAAGTGCATCTGCCACTCATATTAGATAAATAATGCATTTAACATGTTCAAATACATAATAAAAACACCCTGTACTGTACATAAGATCAGGTAGGGGCAGGGAGTTAATATTAAAGGTACTGAAGACATTTTTTAAATTTAACTGAATTTCAGTCTGGGATGGGCGCCACATGACAACAGCCCTCCTCACATCTGAAAGTCTTTATCTGCATCTCTTTCTGGGGACAGGTTCAACTCCTCAGTGCTCTGAGCTCCACATGTGCTTCGGCATAAACGATTAAGAGAGCATCAACATATGGTTGCTGAGACGCTGGTGAAATACAAGCACAACTCGTGACATTCAGTTAATCACAGGACAGTAGAAATATGACGCTAAACTCAAGCAAATGCATTCCAGATATCCTGCTTATGAGAAGTCCTGTTTAGCAGTGAAGGCCTGGCTCCTTTCCATGCAATAACCAGATGCCTACTACAGTATGTCTGCAGAGACACAGGAAAATGTTTTGTTGTCTGTGATAATAATAATTGACTTACAGTTAATATTTTTTTAAAAAACGCAGCTTTAAGTACAACACTTGCATCCATTCATTTTCTTCTGGTTATCTAATTCAGGGTCACATTTGGGCTGGAGCCTATCACGTGCTGGGCAGGTCACCAGTCTAGCACAGCACTAACACTGAGAGACATCCATTCACACCTACGGCCAATTTATAACCACCAATTCACCCAACAAGCATGTCTTTGGACTGTGGGAGGAAGCCAAAGTACATGGAGAGGCACGCAGAAAGGCCTCAGACTCAATCCAGGATCTTCTTGCTGTGAGGTGACAGTGCAAACCACCGTGCAACTCAGATGCTTTAAAGAACTTTATTTGAAAGTTGCTATTTATGTGCCAATTACATATAATCCATGGTGATTAAATGCAACTATTTAGACAAAACTGTTAACACCTTCCTCCTGTAGTCCCACCTGCAGCAGGTATCCCTGCTGAGACACGTGAAGCCAGATGCCTGAAACATGAGCTTATTGCCTACACAGCTGCTCTGCATTACCTGCCACCAACCAACAGAAACCCTCACACCGCCTGTTACTGTCTCCCAATCACCTGGCTGTATTTCAAACATACCTACAAACCTGCTCCTGCGTGAGCCGAGACACCTAGAGTGCAGGATTTAAACTTTACATTTCAACATGGACTACAGCAAGGCAGCACTGCTGGTACTTGTTACTTTTTGGGAAGCATGGGTTTCACATGTGGATTGCACCACCACACAGCGCAGTCCTAATCTCTACCATGCATGAAGCTTTAAATCCTGCTGTTGTGAAGCCAAACAGAAACATGGATCTGTATGCATGCTGAATAGTGAGGAGGAGGACTACATCATGAGATTGTTATTTTTGTGAGTCAGTGAACGCATCAGGGTTGAATACGATGCCTTGAAATTTTCCGTCTTTATTAGCGTGAGCGTCTGTTGCATGTTTGGTGACTTTGAGAAAAAGTGATGCTCAGATTAACCAGGTGTTACTCTACAATATGTAGTTTGTATTGTTATTTAATTCCAAAGAATATCAATTCGGAAACATAAAATGCTTTAAAATTTAGTGTTTAGGTGCAATACACAACAAAACTTCAGCAAAAAAACAAAAAGTTTTTACCTGTTTTTGTATCACCTGGGGTTTTATCTGTCTTCTTGCTGCTGTCTGTCTTTGCCTTGGGAATCTTCTTGGCAGGGTGCTGTCTTGGGTCTTCCTCACCATCAGGTATGAAGGGAATCTGCTTCTCCGACACCTGGACCTGGTTGTATTGTTCTCTTGTCAGCAGCTCCTGCATGTAATAATCCTCATCCTCACTGACAGAGCCGTGGCTGAAGTCTGCCAACCCCACAAGGAGTCCCAGCAGGGCCAGGGGTGTTAGGAGCCTGAGGTGTCCTCTCATCATTTTCTGGGGGATTACCTCCAATCGAGAGTCCTGATGCTGTCTCCAGAGGAGCCTGCTTCTGCTGCCGGGCAGTGTCCCATCAACTGCTCTGCCTTTTTCTCCCTTCCCACTCCAACACAAAGAGTTCACAAAGTTTTCAGAGCACTCCAAGTTACTGACGAAAGCAGCGGAGCCAGAGGGTCCATGGACGCCTCAGCCTGGGAAAAATGCAGTGAGGGAGGGAGAAACAGAGAGCAGGAGATGAGGAAGCAGAAAAGGAAGAGGCAGGGAGACAGACAATACTGTTCTGTTTAAGATGCTGCCACGAGGCTGCTGCCACATTTTACTGATCTTGGTGGAAGTATAGAGATAGAAATCAACACATTTGGGCTCAACTTTCTTATTAATCTCCTCCTACCTTGTCTGAGACAAAAGTTGCTTTGACCAGACCTCTATCCTGTGAGGGAAAAAAGTTGGAAAGTCAAGCAACCATTAAGCATTTTTCACTTTACTATTCTGGATCTTTAAAGGAACCAACTATCCTGTTGGTACCAATGTGAGGTCTAAACTGGTACAACATATACATTACCAAACAAACAGGAGCCGTGATCCGCCCCTTATAGTTTGAGGAGTCGGTTATGCTGTGCACATCCGAGAGTTAAAGTGTATTTAATGGGTTCAGAATGAGCAAGCATCATACATCCTTTACTTCAGCCAAGACTTGTGTGGACTCTTCAGTAATTTGCACATTAACAAGCAGCGGAAATTTAACAAAACACAGTGTCTGTGGAGCATTCGGGCATGTTCCAACACAGGGATGGAGCGCTGCCCTGTGTGTGTCACTGCTTATCACATCATGAAGCTTCAACCCCCCCCCCCTTTTTTCATATATCCATGACTACAGCAGCTGATGGAGCCTCACTTTCATAACAAGATGATAACAAAGCCTAAAGCGAGAGTCAAACTGGCAGATTCTTTATTAAAACCACAATTTGTCAGCTGAAAAGATTTTTCTTTAGGTAAAATTTTTGGGGGGGGGAGAAGCTTTCTCATGAGAATCCCAGTGTGCATGTGTGTTTTTTTCTTCCTGTTACTGCTAAGAAAAGAAATGTCTAGCCTTGGGCTTAAAAGATGTAGTCATAAGGAGTGGGGATTCCACCAAGCACTCGCACAACTAATAACTGCAGCTTCTGACATTTTATCAAGCTGAGGCAAGACAAACTAAGGCAGATATAATAATCCCTTAACAAGCCTGGTGGCCTGCCTGAATGAGGCCAATTTAAATGTGCTGGTTCATTACATACAACTCATGCACATGGACAGAAAACTCTGCAAAGGTTGCCTGGAAATCACTCACACCTGAGACTGAGACAGCCTCTGAACGGAGCCTAAAGTGGGCTGTGGCTGCAGGCTAATCACAGAAGAACAGGCTCTGGAGTGGGTGGACAGCTCAGGGCTGGAAGACTCTGTTGAGCTGGCGTAATCTTTCACCAGTTAGGCAGGCATTCACTGCTCGCCCACTTCTCATCGAGACTACAACCATCCTGAGCTGTTTGGGAGAAGGACGGAGGGCAGAAATGGAAGGCGGGAAGACAAGAAGGCATCCAAATAGGACTGTAAGGTTTTACTGCACAGGCTTTCAGGCGAATGTCAGCCCTTACTGCTAAAGCAACCGCACTGTCAGTGGATTTCTCTAATGCAGGACCAAACTGTGGCTGTGATGCCTCTGCATACAAGACTGCTTTGTATTACAAGATGTTGATATGACAGATTTAGCTATGTTTTTAGTTGATTGACTTGTGTTGTACGTTGTAATTGAATCTAACTGAAAAACAGTACTTTATTTAACTAAGTGCAAAGCAGGCGTGCAAGAGTTAAATAACTACGCCTCTGAAAATCAGTTTAATCCTTATCTTTATTATCAGGCATAGATTTCCATCTTCTATTTTATTCTAAAATGCTGCATGAAAAAAAAAACTATCTTTAAATATTTTTAACTGGTATAAGCACATAAAAACATTTGTGACATCAAAGTGGGCGGGGCCACTTTGACAGTTTAAACAGGTTTGATATGCATTAAAGAATGCCATGTGTATCTGTGAACTAAAATAAAGATGTTTGGAGTGAGTAGAATTACCGGGACCCTACTTTATGTAAGATTATGTCCCCAGCTGTCCTTGTGTTTTATTTTTAAGCTGCTCTTGTTATTGATTCCTTGCTTTGCTTTGAAAATTCGTTTTCACCGTTGTTGCTGTGCAGCTTTCGAAATGAAATGTTGATAGTAAAAAGCCCTAACGCTACACCCTCTTATGCAATCTCTACATCTTCATTTGCCAGCAGAAACACGGCCCGCACTTAATGTATATGCTGGAGCACAGAAGCGATTCAATCTTGGTTAATATTTATTAAAGCACGAAATCATTTCTTTAACTTGCTGTCAGAAAGCCTGCACTAAAATACCTGCTGAGGTCGGACGCCGGCTGATCAAACAGCTGCTTATCAGGCTGAGAAGTAGAGAGCAGCTTGAGGCAGGAATGTTGTGACAATAGCTGTCTTTCCCATTGACGAACACCCAAGGTAGGAGTGATGGCCTCTGCCTCCCTCCATAATCTCTCATACGAGAAAATCCCCTGGCTGAATTCTCATTAACTGGGCGTCACTGCTTAGAGTGACAGGTTGGAAGCTCAATGGCAAATTTCTCCCTGCTGCTGCTTTGTCACTATGTAACCGATGAAAGGGGGGGGGAGGCGCTGACTTGAGACTGAGTGAATCACCCGGAGAAAACCAAAAGTACAGTAGGGCATGGCGAGGCCAAATTCGGTGTACAGTTATAATTACAGTGAATTAAGAGTGCTTAAAAATGTCGAGCGCTTTGCCTTTTCTACAAGGAGAGAATCTTGTTAATCTTTTACAATCACTACATACACACACACAGAGGATGAAATACATGCCGGTGTGTGATCATCCATCAAACCCAACCTTGGGTGTGCCAGACTGGCTTGTGCCCCATGTTTTTACTGAATTCACATCCAAAGAGTTTATCCTGCCTGACAGGGACAAACCCACCTTGACCTGTTTATTTATTTATTTATTTACATGTAAAAGAAAATGCAATATGACACATTTATAGATCCAAAACGGGGCATGTTACAGCCTTGGGAATTATTGCTTTAAGGCATGTGCATTTCATTAGGAACGACTCAAATCTTGGCACCGGTTCTGACAAGCGTTCAAGCTAAACCTGAAAGCGAAATCACTGAAAGAGAAACGAATTCAACACAAGGATGAGGCGGGTGCTGTCAGTGTTTGAATGTAGTGGTGGTGCTATATTAATCTAAATGACACAGACGAGGAATAAGTGCAGTAAAGCAGTGACACTGTTGAAGCTTGAAATGCATCTTAGTATGATCACATTTGGCAATCTGTTTTTTTATTTGAATGAAAATATGCCACATGAAACCTCAAAAATCGAAAACATTGTATCTGTTTTTGTGAATTTCTGGTTGCATACTACTGTACACTTAAATTGGCTCAATTAAATGGTGAACGTTTCTCATCACAGCATCGGCTGACAAGAAGGTAACAACCCAGTGTTGGGTCTAAGCAATATTTCTCCTGTGTCCATGGAAACTGTGAAAAATGTGGCAATGGTCAATTTGCTCGACCAGCACACATGCAGAGCAGTCTGCTTTGAGACTGAAGGTCTGTGTCAGCTTATGTTTTCATGGTGTCCTTCATGGAGCTCAGCCGTTCCAGCCTGTTTCAGCGGTCAAGATGCCAGCAATTTTTACTGGTCTGATTACAGTGAATAGGCCCAGTACTTCAACTTGCTTAAGGTATCAGGATTGCATTAGGATGGTGATATGTCTTGCTGTTATGTAACGTTCAAATGAATTAATGATTGGATTGAAATAACAATCAAACTTCTCTTTCACTTTCATTTGATTTGAACCTAGATTATGTGAAAGATGGCCACTGCCTCTTAAAATATAAAGTAAGTATGGAAGTAACTTGTAATCTGCATTCTTTTAATGACCAGCAGGGGATGACTTGTGGTGGCAAAGGTAACTACAATTGTATAGAAGTCAGTGACAAAATGAACTTACTTCTTATTCTGATTTATTTCCAATTATTTTATGATCCCTCAAGTTTCAATCTTATTTTAAAGTCCATTTTGTTAGTTTTGGTCCAAAAATTGCTACCTTGTTATTTAACAGTATGAGTGTTCAGAAATTCTGAAGATCCACCTACAGTATCACTCATGACATCTGGTTTTAACACACCAGGGCTTCAACAATCAATGGTGGCTATGTCCATCTTTTGTATACAGTCTCTGGACTTGGCCTGCATTAGCATTGCTGACCTCAATGTAAAAATCTGTTACTTCTGCTAAATCATGAAAGCAAATGTTAGAACTGGAAAGTGAGTTAAAAGTGCTTTATCAGTGTGCACAGTGACTGGTTTATTCAGGCCAGCTGAATATACTCGGACATCTGTCTTTCACACTGGGCACAAACCAGCCTTTTGGCGTTCTGCTTTTGCATTGGCCGTGTTCTCGTATAACTGCACTGCATGGTCGCTGGAAAAATGATTACATTTTTATTTCTACAATTATGTGAAATTTATTTCTGTTTTTGGTTTGTTTGCTCAACATTTTGCCCCACTGGAGACCCGTAAAGGCTTTTTATCTATTTCTCACACACTTAGACCTCTTCGGCGTTGTCAGTTTCATAACACAGTGGCCCAGATCCCACTGCCGTGCTGATGTGTTTCAGCTCAGTTTCCTCCCTGAAACGATCCCCTTCCTGAACACCTGTGTTTCTAATTCTTTGTCCACATTTACCCTGGCTAGGGCTAGGGCAGATTCCAGCTGGATGTGACCAATATCAGGCCAGATGTTCACATCTAATATCAATGATATATATATTCAGATTTTTTTTTTTATGGCAATAGACTCCTGATGGAAGAATGCTTATGAGCACAATCAAATAGGTTTGGTGTTACAGCTGCATCCAAGAAAATGAAGCTAAAGCAGCATTCATGTGTTCTACGGGCACCTCAGAGGACATGTGTCAGCTTTGCTGCTTGGAGACGAGGGTCCGCCCAGACACAGATGTAACCACATTAGAATTCTGCACTGTTCCTGTTTTCAAGTGCTTGGCTGAAGTCTGAGGTGAAAGCTAATGCAGAGCAATGACCCTGGATGCTGTGTACCTCATTGAACAATGACACAATTGCAAGGTCACAAGAGGCCTGAAAGTACAGAAGAAACATCTGGTTCAATGCAGTGTCCATTTTTGGGAATGTCCCCTGATTAAAAATAGCTGAACTGATGTATTCTGCCATATGGAGACTTGTCAACAGTTAAACAGAATCATATCAGAACAAGGCAAACAAGCATGAAAGGACATTTAAGAGGCTCTTTAAGGATGTTTGGCTGCCTTTATTTTTGGAGATACAGCTTTCTAACGGTGCCATCACAACAGTGTTTTTGCTTAAGTTAGTAGACTGTGTGGGGAAAAAAAATAAGCAGGCCAATCAGCAATCACAAACTCTGCCAGCGACCATTTCTATTTCTATGTATGTGTCCAAAACAGATAAAACTGCATAGCACTGTATATCACAAGCAGATGTTTTTCAGCTGAGCCCTTCCAACAAATGTTAGGAGAGAAAAACTCGCAGGACTGTTCTGTTTAGTATCATCAGCTTATTTTAGCATTCCTGTGCTAATTTTTTAAAATGACTAATATTGCTATATTTCACCTAACTGAGACAATAGTTTCTGAAAGATCCATTTTCATGGCATTCCTCACTCCCTCTGTCATCAGTGGGCAAAAACTGGGCCTCACGCAGCCTCTTCAAATACAACTGGCAGGTTATCAGAGCACTCAATTAGCATGATAGATTGCAAATGTTTGTTGCACAAACTTGTTTATCCAGATCTTTCTTTCTCATTATCTCAAGAGACTCCCAGTGACTCTCTCTCAGTGACAACATCAACACACAAACTGTGATTCAAATTAGGATTTTTTTCATGTTTTCCCAGTTTATTTAAGGGGATTAAGGAATGGTTAAGACCTAGGATAGGGGCTGCAGTGGTCTTGACTCAATTTTATGCCCCGTTGGTCAAAGGTCTGAAGGTCTAATACTAACTTAAAGGACCAGTATACAGTAACATTAAGAATCCCAGGAAAATCAATGAAAGATGAAGACTGAAGAAAGACGAGGAGGACAGCAGAAGAGTTGAAGGAGGACAGTAGAAGAGTTAAGAAATACTTGAGAAGGATAAAGAAAAGCGGCACAAAAGTGGGAGCCCTCACTGCTAAAGCCCGGCTTCAAAGCTTATCCAAACTGACAGTGGAGAAATTGACCTGGGGAGAAAATGTCTCCCAACCACACGTAAAGTCCTGTTGTGAATCTCGGAAATGTGACCTGAAACACCCTGCCTACCCTACACGTTACAGGTTTAGGGACTCCATCGTCATGCTGCTGGCATACATCCTCCCAGGACGATGGAGCCATGTCAACAAATCCTGTAAAAGAATATTTTAGCCTTTCATTATCTTCCAACCTTCCTAGCCTGCCTATGCCACTTAGACCCCAGCCCACTGATTTCTAAATAAACCTTTGCATCTAACACAAAGTATAATTTCTTAAAGTGCTGGTGGGGCTCTAACATTAAAACACTGTGTGCAGACTGGCTCAAAATAAGAGAGTGAGCATGTTTGCGGTTAAAAAGGGAGGAAGAACAGTGCAGCAGTTTGTCTCATTCCCGTGTTCTTTGATAACAGGCCATCATGAATTTGGAAAGTTGTAGCTTGTTGCTACAGCTGCACTAGATCTACATATCCACTCACCTCACACTTCATTAGGTACATCCTGCCATCACATTGGACCCCTTTTGCCTTTAGAAGTGCATTAATTCTTCATAGCACACCTTGAAAAAGGTGCTAGAAACATTCTTCAGAGATTTTGATCCATACTGACACGATAGCATCACACTGATTTTTCAATCACACATTCATTTTTGACTGAGATCTGGTGACTGTGGAGGTCATTTGAGTACAGCAAACTCATTGTCAAGTTCAAGAAACCAGTTTGATGTACTGATCTTATGTATTTTGCCGGCAGCAACCATCAGAAGATGAGATGGTTACACTGTGGAAGTCATGAAAAGATCGATACAGTCCATCTACATATTTGCCAATTGAACAGTTGTGTGGAAATATGCTTGTGAGTGTAGCCTGTATGTACCTACTGTATATGTATGTAGTCACATTTTATCCTGATGCTGTTCATTTATATTTTAAGTAGCCTACTTTATCATTTATGCCATACAATTTCATGAGCAAACCATCCTGTAAATAGTATTAATAACGCTGCTTCACGCCAGTCAGAGAAGAAATAATTGTATTTGGGCTCCCAGCTGCAGCTAACTGGAACATTTTACCAGCGTGCTTATTTCCTTCATCTGTCCTCATATTTTGATAATAAACACTTCTTCATGCTCGAAAGCTTACATTACTAATATTTATTTGTAGAGCGAGGCATGAGCATATTGGTGGATATTTTGACTTGGAGTTTATGTGTTAGCACTAGCTTTGTTAGTAGCTGCTAGCATGCACTGTTGATTGTGCTGTTGAACCTGCTGGTTATGTGTTTATAACACATAACACATATAGTCACCTTGAGACGACTGTTTGTTGTGATTTGGCGCTGTAAAAATAAAATTGAATTGAATTGAATCAACAAGTGGTACCTGGCGCATCAAATCCCTCAGACGTTTTAGCCAATTTGAGTCCCATAATCTTGTCACTCTCCAGACACTGAATCACTGAGATAACACGCATGCGCATAATTTTCCAAGGTTTAAAAAGTTTAACACAAAAATTTTATGAATGTTAATGAATTAAATGGAGTTTCCCATGTTAAATTTCACTTTTAAACCAAATTTAAGCACGACAATGCTTAAATTTGACCAGAAAATGTGCTTTCAATGACTGAGCAAAAAAAATACCACTGCTAACCGTCAGCCTCCTGGCAGTAGAATCTTTAGCTGGCACTAATCCCCTGGAAGCACAACTTCTGGAACACATAATTACCAGGTCTCAGCAGATGTTAATGTTATCACATGTGTAACATCATGGTAATTTGGGGCTTTTAATGATTTCTTTGAACTATTCATTTTCCAGGGTGGAATACAAGAATTGTACAGAACACATCAATCAAGTAAATCATTATTACCACCTGCCTAATATTGTGCTGATCTGGGTTTTGCTGCCAAAACAACCCTGGCCTGTCAAGGTATGGACTCCGTTAGAGCTCTGAAGCTGTGCTGTGGTATCTGGCACCAAGATGTTAGCAAAGGATCCTTGTAAGTTTTACAAGTTTCAAGGTGAGACCTCCATGGATGTGACTCGCTGTCCAGCACATCCCGCAGATGCTCATTTGGAGATCTGGGAGATTTGGAGGTCATGTCAATTACCAATTACTCATCGTTGTGCTCCTCAAGCCATTCCTGAGCCATGTCTGCTCTGTGCAGGGTGCATAGTCCAGCTGAAAGAGGCCACAGCAATAAGGAAATACCATGTACATAAAAGCATCTACATGGTCGGCAACAGTTCTCAGATAGGTGGGTGTCAAACATGGATGGCAGGGCCCAAGGTTTCTCAGCAGAACATTGCCCAAAGCATAACACTGCATCCATCAGCTTGCCTTCTTCCCATAATGCATCCTGGTTCACATAGTGCATATTGTTCCCCAGGTAAGCAAGGCACATGTACCCAGCAATCCATGTGATGTAAAAGAAAACACATTCATCAGACCAGACCACCTTCTTCCATGGCTGAGTGGTCCAGTTCTGATGTTCATATACCCATTGTTGGTTCTTTGGGCATTGGACAGAGGCCAGCATGGGCACCCTAACTAGTCTCTGACAGTGCAGCCCCATACTCAACAAAGTGGCAGTTTGAGCTACAGTAGCTCATCTGTTGGATTGGCCAACACATGCTAGCCTCCCTATGTGAATCACTGAGCCTTGGCTGCCAATGACCCTAATGCTGGTTCACCATTATTCTTTCCTTGGACCACTTCAGATACTGAGTAGGAACACCCCACAAGAGCTGCAGTTTTGGATGTGCTCTGACCTAGTCCTCTAGCCATTGCAATGTGGCCCATGTCAAACTCAACTCAAATCCTTACTCTTGCCCCATTTTTTCTGCTTCTAACACATCAGCTTTGAGGATAAAATGTTCACTTGTGCCCTAATATATCTCAGATGCCATGATAAAGATTAAATCAATGTTATTCACTTTGCCCGTCAGCAGTCAAAATGTTATGCCTGATTGGTGTGCATCAGTAATGACTGAAAAACAAGAACTGGGTACATAACTGAACTTGTACTTACATACAGTGATGGTCTTGGAATCTGCAGTTGTTTAGAAATGGCTCCAAGAGACTTTCCCACGTTGTGTAAATCTACAGTTCTCCTTCTTAGATCTTCACTGACTTTCTTGGACTTTCCAATTATTCTGGTTATTGGCCAATCCATCTGTCAAACAAATCCTCTTTATCCTGGCAAAGAGAAACTCCCAGTTGCAGTCAAGCATGATCACTAACAAGAAGTTAATAGGCCTTGGCCAAGACAAGTCAAAAGACACTGTAGAACCTTCTTAACTCACTTACTGTATTAAAAGGTTTAAGTAAATATATATTTGATTATGCATGTATACTTTTGACTCTCTGTGGGTTTGAGGAAATACAAAATACATTTGAATGTGTGCACTCAATTCTTCTCATTCCAGGGTGGAAAAAAAAAAGAGTTCAAAGAAATCTTTAAAAGCCCAATATTGCCACGACATTCATGCTCATGATGAGTGCATGTAAACCACAACCGTGCATGCACACTAGTGCACTGTATTTCACTTGTAGTCTATGGTCCCCTTTGCCCTGCTTGCTCTGTCCAGCTGTTCTGCTCAACACTGCAGCATTTCATTAAGAAAATTGAAATAGGCTCTAAGGCTAAATGTTCATTTCAGAAGGTCTTATCTGAGGAAATATTTGTCCAGTCTCCTCTCAGTCAGTGTATGCTGATACAGCGCAGACTAGGATGACAGACACGATAGACAATATTTGTGAATTCCAAGGCAGCTGAAATTGGTTGGAGGCTCTCACTGAAGCTGAACCCTTCAGCCCGCCAGATGAGCTGTCCAACTCTAAACACAGTATGCAAATGATCTGGAGTCACTATTTTTTGCAGTCAGATTTTTTTGATTTCAGTGAGGATGAAGCACTCAAAATTGCTGGCATTTTGAGATTTAACAGTGAACGCACTGCATTACCTTATGAAAACAGCAGTGAGAAGAAGATCTCATGTCCTTAAAAACTGATGTGTGGTTGCAAGTTTCTGAACTAAGGTCTTTCAGTGGTATTTGGGTATTGTAGGGGAAAAAAAGATAGCGGTGCTAGAAACAGACATATTTTTTTTCTTCTATGCTTATTTAAAACTGACACATTTTTTTAAAAAAGTATATGCTTTTTTTGTTTGTTAATGATGCCATTAATAATTGTACAGCTGTAACTTGCTAAATGTCTTGCTAAAGTTTCATACCTGTATAGGTAAGCATTGTCTGCCCCCTGGTGTAGAAAATGTGTTGTTACATTAAATATTTGTCGACATTTTCTGGTAACATTTTCCTGTGCGGATGTGTGTCTGTATGAGTTATTCTGAATTCTTTTGCATTGCTAAATTAATTTTACCAAACCTCTGCAGCTCTTTCTGTTCATCTTCACACCTCAGACTTTCAGTACAGCTCTGGGTCACGCTGTGGTTGGACACGTAAGTGACAGGAGGATTGAACAGTTTTGTGGAGTGATCTCCTCTGCTTCTGAATCTGAAAAAGACTAGAGGGATAGTAACCGAGGACGAGGACAGCTACACAGCTTATGTCTCTCCTGGACCATAATGTTGATGTGGAAGAGGAGTACCTGGGCATCCATCCGTCCATGTTACAACAGGCTGAACCAACACAGAAGCTGTATACAAAAAGAGCTGAGCATGCTCTATTTCCTTAGGAAGTGGCAATCTTGTGTTTCTGATTTTCTGGGTGTTGTAGTGAGTTTTTAACCTTTTAGCTGGATGAAGTCTCGAATGAGACCAATTTCTTTGGATTGCAACAACACATGTTTACAGTAGAGGGCGCTGTTGTTTCACTAATCCAGTGCGCTCAGATTTTAGCTGATGCCTTACGGTTTGGCTCACATTGCCATGTTTACAACCCTCCAAATTATAATCAACGCACAATCACAGTCATTTTAATCTTTGAGTATCCTGGAAGAAAAGGAAACAAACTACTAGATCTCATCCTTTCAGTTCTGTGAGATGCTCTATCTTTAAATTAATCAAACATAAAAAGACAACATAAGTCCTTTGTTTGAATATCTTCAGATTCTCTGTTTAATTTTTGTACATCTGGTTAAAAAAACAACAATCGAGGCCAACTAGAAACTCTCTCACACACACACACTCTCTCACACAAATCCCCCACACTTGCTTTGTGCTATTTTTCTATCTTTAATACATCTCTGCTTTTATAACTTAAAAAAACGAACCATGAGCTCAGCATCACTGAGGTCAG
>VOQJ01016363.1:18255-49137 GCA_015052665.1 Apistogramma diplotaenia | reverse complement strand
CTTCATTTTGGACTCATGGAGACGATTAAAAAGTCATTTGGGTGGGGGGGGGCTTTTTTTCTACTGGGTATGACACTAAGCCATTTTCAGAGGAGATCAAAAGATTTTGCTTATTTTCTATTTGAAGCATGGTGCATCTTGAAGATGCTCTGCAAGATAACTAGTGTGTTCGAGTCTTTTTTAATGTAGTATTCAGTGCTGTTTATGTTGCCTGATAGCTAAAACTTCACTTATCTGGAGGAGCAACAGGCAGACTAGATGCTGCACTGGTGGCTGGGATGCAGTGAAGCAAAATCTTATGAGGTTTTGCACAGGGTGAGTCGATAAGCTCAAGCCAGCTTGATTCATATCGCCACAAAGACTCAATGAAAAATTGTTTAATCCTCAAAGACTTATTAATCACTGGACACCCAATTTATAAGCATGTGCTCAATCAGAAATGGGGTGTTCAAAACGCTGGTCCCAAGCCCAGATAAATGGGGAGAGTTTTATCAGGAAGGGCATAATATCTAATCAAACATGCGGATTTTAAAGAAGGATAGGGATAGGCTGACATGGAGGCAGATGATCCCCAAAGGGAGCAGCCAAAAGAAGAAGTAAAGCTGACCTTTGTATCTGCGGCTTATAAAATAACATCACTCACTGTATCCCATCCTTGCAGATTCTGCAATGATTACCACATGAAGTCACACCAAAACAAAAGCTCACAGGCTATCAACAAAATATCCCATTTGTCAGGATGGATGACCTCATGGATGGATGGCAGATTAATGTGCAATTCCAGAACAATCCCACAAACATAATGCCTCTAGCCATGGCCATCTCCAGCATGAAAGTACAAAGGGGCAACACTGAATATGACAATACCATAAAAAACAAATCTACTACCAGCTTTCCTCTGCAATCACAGGGCCAGAGAGCTCAATACTTCTGCATTACTCAAGGTGCAGAGGAATATACACTGCTCAAAAAATAAAGGGAACACTGAAACAACACAATATAACTCCAAATCAAACTTCTGTGACATCAAACTGTCCACTTAGGAAGCAACACTCATGGACAATCAATTTCACATGCTGTTGTGCAAATGGAATAGACAACAGGTGGAAATTATTGGCCATTAGCAAATGTGCATGTGTCTGCACAAACGGCTTGAAATCGACTCCACGACGATGGTATGAGGGCCCGATGTCCACAGATGGGGGTTGTTCACCAGACCTGAATCCAATTGAGCACATCTGGGACATCATGTCTTGCTCCATCGACCAACGCCATGTTGCGCCACAGACTGTCCAGGAGTTGGCGGATGCTTTAGTCCAGGTCTGGGAGGAGATCCCTCAGGAGACTATCCGCCACCTCATCAGGAGCATGCCCAGGCATTGTAGGGAGGTCATACAGGTCATACTCCAAATCCACTGGTTAATAAATTAGATTTCCATTGATGATTTTTGTGTGATTTTGTTGTTCAGCTTTGGACAGAAGTATTCAATGTGAATATTTCATTCATTCAGATCTAGGATGTTATTTGAGTGTTCCCTTTATTTTTTTTTGAGCAGTGTACAACATGAAGACGTCATAACAGAGTGGACTGAAAACCCTGCAATAAACTGACTTGAGAAATGTTGAGCACGGAACAGTACATTCTGTCCAGAGAGTCCTTCTGGGCAGCTACCCAGAAGTGCCCTCAACAGGCTGATTTGAACTATCCATTGTTATAGTGAAGAAACAGTTTGTCATTCAGGAACGATCCTGTCCACACACCATTATAAAACCATTTCCCTTTTAGGACCACTTACAGATCCTCCAAAGCAAATAAGCCAAATAAATAAATAACCTGAAGTACAGAGGAGACAGCTAATGAGCCTGCCTGCAGACTCAGGCAGTTTCCTGTTGTGGGGTTTTCTACAGAAACAGCTGATAAGCTGACTGTAAAAGCCAGTAGTAGCTGAAGACGTTCATTTGCTGTATGTTCACATCTGCTAAACCATCTGGTCCTTCTTACTGCCTCACCTCTCTTAATATTTCCATGAAACAGGAAGTGGAATTTGGTTGAAGTCCACCAACAACACAGGAAGTAACTGGCTGGGGAAGAATGTGATAGAAGTAGTAAGAGGGAAGAACAAAGGGCTGCATTTGCTGTATCAGCTGGAAATAAAATGTTTTTCAATCAGGCCACTCACAGTAATTAAAGTTCAGGATGAGGCCACTGCCAGGGTGGTACAGCCATGAAACTCCGTCTGACATGCAACACTGCTGCAGCCACTTGATTGGTCATATGAGATGGTGATAAATAGCTGCTGATGGACAATGACACTGCCTCCTCCTGTGTCAAGGATATGTTATTCTACCAGGGCAATTCAAAGGGGCAGAAGCTTCCTTAAAAGATGATGCATATGACCATCCATCTTCTTCCGCTTATCCAATTCAGAGGGGGGGGGGGGGGGGGGGGGGGAGGGAGCCGGTGTACACCCTTGACAGGTCGCCAGTCTGTTGCTGGGCTAACACAGTGAGACAAACAACCATTCACACCCATGGGAAATCAAGAATCATCAATCAACCTAACCCCACTAATTCCATGTCCTTGGGCTGTGGGAGGAAGCCAGGGTACCTGGAGATGAACCACACAGAACATGCAAAACATACAAATAGACCAGAGGATAGATTCGAACCAAAGACCTTCTTGCTGTGATGCGACAGTGCTAACCACCGCACCACGGTGCAGACCATAAAATTAATATATTGTCAATAAATCAATCCACAAGTCTAAAAAAATTCTTCAGGGCCACCATCAAACCTGAAAATGTTTCGCAACATTTTGCCACATTTTCCTGGCTGAACAACCTGAAACAGGTTGAAGGTACTTGTTCATTTCTTGTTAGGTGTGTCAGACGTGTTACTCAGTAAGCAGTCTTGCACATACACAAACCACAAACTATGAATCAGTTGCCAGAAGTGAATAATGTTTCTGTCTTTCATATTTTTAGTTCCTGCATTTAAGGCAGTCTTTCATAATGAGTCTATTGTGATAGTGATGAAAATAGAATATATCAGTCATCACTGTTTCCCGTACAGTGTTGAGACAGAGTAAACTTGGCCATCTTGTTGAAGAGTTGCACCATAGCGCACTGTGATCATTTTTTTTTATTCCACTTGCTCCCTGGAAATACAATAGTTAGTAACATAAAACACAACTATACCAATATCTTCAAATTATAGACTGCTAATGCATGACACCAGACCTTATATCCATTAAATCAATCATCTCATTCTCAGTATTGAGTGTGCAAATACATTTGAACATGATATTTTGTAATAAGGTATTAAATGCACTGGCTCCGGCAGCTGCAAACATTTCACTTGCACTGAACCATCTCCGTCTCTTCAATCAACTCATGGCATCATGACAAGGTAAATCAAGTTTCTATAAACTTTGCTTTCCTACAGATGTGTCATATTCAGAGATGTGCGGTGTGCTCTAAATGGACAAGTCTTCAATCTTTCTGTGCATGCAAATTTCCATAAGAGTATGTTTCCTCGTGCACATGTCACCTAGCAATGCCTATAAATATGTTCATCATCCATTATTTGATCTGTAATATGATGTCTGGGTTATCTGTGTGTTTACCTTGGTTCTGCAAATCATGACGGCGCTCTTACAGACATTGCATCTAATGTCATGTTCCACAGCATGAGCAGAACATATGTGAAGGAGCTGCTGCTCTTCCAGGTCTCACTAAAATAACTCCAACCATGCACCCAGTTTTACAAGCTCGCAACTCCATTGCTCTCCCCAAATGAGGCTTGCAGCTTCTGATTGCCATACCAGTAAGTCAGGACTCTCACGATGTATTCTGGCACCCTTTCTTGACTCAGTTTAACAAAAAACTTTCCCTAAAACATATAAAAACCTATGAATTATTTTATTCACGTTTGTTTACAATTTTCTTTAAAAATATATATTTATGTATGTATATAAATCAGCACCATGTTTGGTTTTATAGCATCAGAGGTTATTTTCAGCTGCTACTTTATTCACAAGGGGCTGCTCCACATGATCACTTTGGCAGAGTTTGTAATGCCGGATGCCCTTCCTGACTCTACCCCATACGGGTTTGTGTTTCATCCCGGGATCTTACAGTTGCTAGGAAAATGTTTAACCTGGTACACTGTGGAGTATTCTGTTATGCACATTTAATTTCAATTCCGTTTTATTTATAGAGCACCACATCAAAACAAATAGTCAACTCAAGGTGCTTTAATCCATCCTGCAGAATACTTTCTAGGACTGTTATACTGGATATGACTATTGGCCTGTAATAGTGCAGATACATCCCTGTGTCTGCATCACAGTAACGGTTTTTGTGTATGTGAAGTAGCAGCATAGACTGTAGATTAAAGATGACCATAGTTTCTGGGAAAAGGTTAAATTGGGATTTGGTACGTCGGGAAACCCTCCTGGATTCTGCAAGGATATGCTTCAAGATAACTCCCAAATTGATTTCTAATGATATACATATAATTCCTGTTCAGTTTACCTGGCGTCTCATTTGTTTTTACTTGTGGCCACTCTCGTGGCCATTAACTTATACTTATCAGACATCTGTATACATGATCACACGCTAGAGATGAGAAAGCAAAATAAATGACTTTACGTTCTGGTTTGTTGAGTATCGCCATGGCATCAGATGAAAGGAATGTCGAGCTGCAGCATGTGAAAAATTAACTTCCTTGATGTTATTAGGTATTAAACTGCCTTTCTGATTTAATGACTCATTATTGAAGATACATGGATGTGCACCCAGGACAAGGCAAGGCAAGGTAACGGGCATCAATTAAAATGACAACAAAGTGAAAATGATCTCTCTTCTTGACATCTTCTGGCATAGAACAGATCTCATCAGTGTTGTAATTTATTGCCACACTGTTGGTTACTGTTTCCTTAAGATTGGTTGTCTACCAGCCAGTGACTCTGTTTGTCTTTTTTGTGTTTTTTTTGTGTTTCATTTTCACAGGCGTGCCAGCCGCACCTATGTTTGCCTTGCTTTTAACACACATGAAAGTGTTGGAATGTTGTTCCAGATTGTTCGTGCCACTTTAACCTCTGTTTGAAGGGTCTGCAACACCTGCATCCTTATTAGTTCTCTGATTACTCAAGGCTATAATGCTTGACCTCACCCTGGCTATGCCCTCATCTTACATAGTGGGAGTAGTAGCAGTAGAACTAATATACCGCTGAGTGTGAAAATCTGTAAAAACACAAATGATTGAACTGATCATTGTTTTGTTTTTGTTTTTAACCTGGATTTTCACCCATTGTTTTGTATTAACAATTTTTCATTTAAAAAAATCTAAATTTAATCATTAAATGCTTATAATGTGAGAATAATTAGCTTTAATTATGTGAAAATGCATGGTTGGTTAGTGCAAGTGCAGCTACTGTAGAACCAAAAGCTATTTGCTGAGCCAAAAGGACTGCATTATGTTTCAAGTCTGTGGTATTCCACAACGATGCCTGATAATAGAGTGAGCAGGAGTACCCTGACATGTCAAATATGTCACTTCTTTCTTCAGTCTCTACTAACCACCCTCCCAAACCACCACCACCATGCTAGTTCAAATATGTAAATCACAAGAAGCAGAAGCTCAGTATTCACTGTGGCTCATTTGTCATATTAACCAGGGAGAAGTCATCCATCACATTCATCCGGATAACACACTCCATGGCCCAAAAGATCAGAATCTAATCCCCAGGAAGTCAATCTGACCTCAACCCGACCTTCGAGCCCACCGGGTCAAATTAACAAACACAGCCACCGGCTGCTCTCACCCCCGAAGAGGGGCGGTGAGAAACGTGGCCTCTGCCCTGCATTCATAACTGCTTCTCAACAGGGATCTCAAATGGCTGGAGTCCCTGTTCAGCACTTTCCTCCATCTTATCTTTTATTCATTATTTTAATTTCACTGGCAGCTTCCCACAGCCTTGGCTCCTTCTGAAGTGAATAAGTGCTTATGATGGTGTCATTAAAAAGTGCAGAAAAACAACGGCTCCTACTTAAATTATTGCTTGTGGTCCTGGCTATGCTGTGAAGAGCACTGGGCGACCTATGAGGATAAATTGGGCATGAACATGATAACAGGGAAGGTTACAGCCATGTGTCTTACTGTATATTGGATGGGAGTATCCTTTAAATGAAGCCCTGAATTAGTGAGGATCGTTTTATTTGAAGAGCCCTGTCTCTAACACAGTAAACAATCAAGGTTTCTTTGCGTGTCTGAATGAAATGGTATTTCAAATTTGAGAGGCATATGCAAAACAGCGCTGCGTTCGAACAGCAGTTCCCAATGAATGATTTATCAGGATGAACTAGGATGTGATGTGTCTGTAACTTATTATCTAACTTTAGAAAATGTATACCCATGTGACTAAAAATAATTCTGAGGAGCTCGTTGTGTGCATTTCGGTTTTTATTCCCAGCTACTGTTTCTTTCCCCTCCTTTGGTTTAAGCTTTCTAACAGTAATCTTCCAGTCAATTTAATTCTGTTTGTCTGCTTTATCTTTTATCTAGGGGTTTGTGTCACTGTCCAGATATTCTTGTTGCTTGATGTTGATTCGTATTCTTATATTTGTGAAATATTAATCTGTCTTGCTGACAGATTTGGAGATGAAAGAGAGCCAGAGATGCAGAGTACAGTAATAATTTGTCAGTGAGTTGCAGGGAATGGGGGAAGCAGCGACAAGCATCCTAGTGCATCTTTACATGCTTAAGAAGAAGAAGAACAAGCATGAGAAAAACTCATAGACAGTATAAAAGCACATAGGTTCTGTGATGTCATCCACGGGTTTCTGAAATCCAGTTTTGAAGCCTCAAAATCAGCCTTTCCACTATCGCCACTGCAGGGTGGGTCTGACTGTGAAACGGCCCACTCATTTGCTAATGACTTGTGCTTGACACCTCGTTAGCCTGTGACTGTGTGGTTTCAGACCACAGAAAATGATCCACTTTGAAAGATGGTAAACAGACTTAATTTTTCATTCAATATGACCCCAAAATGAGTAACTGAGCCCAAACTCGCAGCAGGATTTCTCTTAAGCTTCAGTAGGACCAGAAGACTTCTGGTGGCCTTCAGGCAGAATGCAGGTGTTTCGGCACCTCCACTTTGCTTTCATTTTTCCAAGCCACAACCTCGTCTGTGTTTTATACTATCTCTGGAAAAACTGCACATGGAAGATGGTGACTAGAGCAACTACCGCGTTAGCTCTACCCCGACGCGTTGATAATGAAAGCATTAAGGTTAGGGGATTACTGATTTACTAAAGGCGGTATGTAAATGATGCTTTCATGCTTTTCAGATCAAAGGAATAAATACTTTCAATTTATAAAAACCACCTTAAAGACCAGCATCCAAATCTATTCAAAGAATTCCACATGAATGAGCTTCAATTAAACATCCAGTGACATCAAAAGCTTTATCCTTCTTATGCTAGCCTGAAATCATCATTATTTGAGACAGCTGGCATTGCTGTTGTAAGAACAGAATGTGCAGAAATGTAACATTACACTAAGTAGTGTATATTTAAGCACACAGGCTAACAGGGAATCAAGAATTGTGAATTGTGTAATATGAAAGACTACTGTATCAATGGCCAATGAGGCAATAGGAAACACAAGATGACTAGCCAGTTCCCAGCGAGCTCATTCTTAAAAGAAGAATGAAAGGAATGTGCAGACAGTGTTGTTTTTAGATGATTAGATGATGCACATGATAATGGGCGATAATGCACTCCGGTGGCCTGCTCAAGTGAACTCTGTGAGTGAATCACACTGAGTGTAAGAAGGAGGACTTTTGAAAGATGAACCAGTCAAGTGTTTTCATCCCACCTCTGGAATTTTAAATTGCCAGTAATGTAAGTTGCAAACACTGGCCGCAACATGTAACGGTTATTGTGCACCGTGAGAATCTCAGCATCAAACTGTTTTCTTAGAAGGTGGATTTCAAATTTAAAAAAAAACTACTCACAAACAATACATCATAGAATGCAATAACACTGAAAAAACACTGCAAGATGTTTGAAGTTGTCCCTTTTACCTTATCTGACCTCTTCTTTCAGACAACCAACTTTTCATCTGTTCAGCACTCCACCGACACCTGGTCCTGCTTGCCCCCTTGTTCTCTTTATGAGACCTGACAGGCAAACTCTCTACATGTGGACCAAAGTTCACTCTACTGTTAATCTTCCCTTCTGACAAGAAACAGACAGACCAGAGGAAAAGGAATTGGTAATTAATCCAACGGGAATGTTTACCGTTTCCGGTAGAATGCCTCTCAACCCACAGAGCGGCATAAATGGCTCTGATCCCTATTGGCTCACAGAAAAAAAATTAAGGGGAAACTATATATTCAGTCAGTAACACTTGGATATGAAAAAAAAAAACCAAGCCAAATGTTGTGGGTAAGACTATCAAGACTAAATTTAGATGTAAAACAATACAGCGGTTGCATTTTTCCACCCTCAGTTTCTTGCCCAGTGACCCTCCTAACAATCACATCTGTAAATGCTATTTTATCCTCTGGACTCACGCTATACTTCAAATGGGTAATCCACTACTAAAAGGAGACTTTATGGAGCAGCTTAGCATACATAAATATATTTAAGGTTTTGGTTTACGCTCAGTGGAACTTGGTGAGAGTCTGAGCCGAGAAATTGAAGGATCTATGTGAAAATTCTCATAATGTTTTGTTTGGGGTGTTTTTCCTAAAAGAAGGCAGGAACTTTGAAAGTTTATCCTTTAAGCATTGTGACATGAGACGAGTTGTTTCAAAGTAAAGTTTCTCAGCAAACAGCCATTCACGGGTTTCCTAAAGGAACAGAGGATGAGTTCTTAATAAATAGTCTTGTCATCAACCTTTGCTGGACAAACTACGCAGTCGCATTTCTAAATTCCCCCCAGATTTGTAAAATCCTGCTGTTTGGAAGATTCCAGCAGCAACTCAACATAAGCAGAGAAATTCACCTCCTCTCTCTCACTACAGACACAACTTGGACACTCTTGACACCCAGCAGAGCACAATTTCCACTCAGTAAATTGGAGTCAGACAAGTTTTCATCTGTGACTATATGTGACGATGAGGCGAAGCACCACAGGCTGTGATGTGTTCCAAGCAGCTTCCCGTTTTATCCCTAATTCCCTGATTTCTGAAGGTTCTCAAGGAGATGTATGTAATAATCCTATGCGGTAGTGTTTCACACCTAGTTAGCAGTCGGAGCTGCTGAAGTGTGCTGAGAGTGTTGCCAGATATGGATATGTGCATGGTTTGAGTGTTAGCCTATGACTGCCAGGGAAATGTGTGAATTAACAAAACGTAGGCTATTACCAAGTCAGCTGGCTGCCTCGCTTGGGAGCAGGTCTGATGCAAATAGTTTTAAGGAGGCTACTCGAGGGCATCCCAGCGGATCCATAATATTAAATTGGCCTGTAGGTTTTTATCTTATGAGATGGCGTGCTTTATTTTCTTCCTGCTGCATTATACAAATGACTCCACAATAATGAAAGCTTGGACAGACTTAACAGGCAGGCAGGCAGGTTAATTTTCCTAATTAAAGGTGAGCATTAAGAAGTCTCCTTTTAATAGCTAAGATTAATTCCATGGTATATTTTAATTTATAATGCTGCCAATATGTTTCACCTCTGGCGGAAGGATTACTTACACTTTAATTTGAGTGTCAGGTACATCATGGTAATACATCTGTCCTGTTCTCCTTCCTCCTGGAAGTGAAGTAGATTATATATATACACAATTCTACCTGCTTGGCCACATCCTGATAAATTGCAGCGAGGTGAGGGATGCTCTAACTACAACAGCACATCCATCTTGCAAAGTATAACAATTTCTCTGCTATACCAAAAGGTTCATATTGGCAGCAGCTGCCGGCACGGATATAAAACTCCAGCTCCAAATTAACTTGGCAGGGATAATCCCAGAAAAATGATAGCTACAGCTATGGAAATAACATCTGTACAAATTCCTTGTGACCCAAGCCATGTCTGTGTCGTCACTGCCAAAAATTCTTAAAAATGCACAGCCCCACAGGTACGTCTGACACTTCAGCTGGACATTTCAGACCTGTGTGGTAAACAGAACTCGATGCTGGCCTTTCAACTGAGCCAGACGCGCAGCCAAATGGCACATGCATGTTAAGATGCGGCCTCTTCTTTGGGTTAAATGAGCCCTGGAGCTGTTGCTGTTAGTAATTACAGCTTTAACCTTGTGTTAAAATACTTCACAAGCAATACAGAGTAAAACGACAGTGAACTTGTGTACAGATCGGTGATGGGAGCAAAGAGCTTTCAGCATTCCGCAGTTATTAAAAACAATCTCAGATCAGTCATTCCTTGTAGGCGAGAAATGACTGGGACACTGAAAGGCCTCCCAGTTGCTCATCAGAAAAGGAGTAGCCAGGGGTAACTGGAAAATCAACACATCTATCTGTGGTGCTAGTTTGTTGAGGTGCCCACAGGTGTGTGCACGGGCCCATTAGAGTGACATCTGGAAGATAGATACAGGAGTCACACACACACAGAGGACTGCTGGGTCTTTCTGCTACCCTGCCACCCTAAGAGACTCCGTGGCAACACATCAAAGCCTCCCTCTCGCTCTGTCTCTCTCTCCGTCTCTCACGCTCTCTCGTAAATATTTTTAAAAGTCTGTCAAAAACTTGTTTAAAACTGAAAATTTTATAGTAATTTATTTGGTCAATAACAAACTGAATTCATGTTTTTTTAATCCAGATTTGAGACAGCGCACTAAATTTCCCCGAGATGCCAGAAATGATTCAAGCATAACATTCAACCACTAATTTTTCTCTTCAGGAATGCAAGTAAACAACTGTAATTTGGCATTGTAATACATTTTTTTAAAAAGAGGGGTAGTACTGTATATGAAAGTCACATCCTTAATAAGAGATAGGAAAAAATGGAGCAAAGACCTGACAGGACCTGAGACATGCATCCGGACCTTCACTTGTTCCATCTGCTGTTGGCTGAAGGCCCATCAGAAATGATCAGTCATGAAGACTGAAGAAATGATAAGAAAGCTTGCCTAAAAGAGTTCAATCTGAATTTAAGAATAAAAATAGTCATCCCAAACATTAACTTTCCTGCTTGTTAGACTTGTACAAACCTGTTTCGCATTTTCCCAGCAAAATATAAAGAAATGAGGCGTAACTCAAGATGTTTGCACAGCACTGTATTATATATTCATGAGTATTTTCAAAAAACACTACTTGTTTAAATATCATATTAGCCATTCCGGATGCGTCAACCTCTGTTGTTCAATTATTTCTTAATTATCTAAATTTAATAGTCTCCCTTTTATGCCTTTTGGTTTTTTCCTTGATTAGCTTCCTGAAGGTTTTTTTTTTCTAGTTATTAATGTCCTTTTACAAACAAAAGCAGTTGAAATCAATCAACTTCTTTTTTGACTATTTAGTGAAAAACAAAAATAATAAACCTTACATTAAAAAATAAGATGTATATTGTAAATGTGGATATTTGCATAATTGCAAATAGTCTTCTCTGCACACATCATCCCTTCGCACCACAGTCCCATAAATCATGCTACTAGCTACTGGGGGTGTTTGGGGAGGTTGTTCTCACTCGCCAAAATCCATCTACATGGCACAACTGGATACAGATGGTGAGGGAAATAAAAGGCAGTTCAGCTTCCCATGCATCATTAATACAAGCAATGACCCCCAGCTTGGCAGTGTCACGCAACCCCAAGCTGCCAGACATACTCAGCACCTCAAAGTCCCAGTGAGATGTCACAGATGCACACGGTTCATGTTATTGAAGAAACATGTCTCACAATAATCATCTCTGCACACATTAAAATTCACATGCTATCAGAAAACATGTTGGTTTTCATGTGAGAACAGTTGTTTTTCTTGCATTTAATGCTTTTTTACCCCCACTTTTAGGTCATTTTTACACTTATCAACACATATAGCAGCTCATAATCTCTTGTTTTTCCTTTTAAATTGCATTGAGTCAGAGATGAACCGCTGTTTGTCCAGAAAACCACTGGGGCTTATGAGTTTACAGCAAAAAGAAGATGAAACTTGCCATTAAACTTCCCATTGTTTACTAGAGCCAAAACATTTTCCATGCAAGTCATTGATGTGATAAAGCAGAAGAATGTCTGTCAGCATGGTAGTTTAATTTCTGGACGCTCAGCAGTGACAAACAGCCTCAGACCACTACTTCGTACAGACAACATCTCCTGGAGTGGTTGCTCCTCCACGGCCGCATAAATCCTCTCCACTGATCCCCCAGTCTCATCAGGAATACATAACGTGACTTCATTGGAGGATCCATCCATCACCGGATGCCCTGCATGCACCATTATTTTCAAAGTCCAACTCCCACACTGAAACACAGCCAGGATGCAGCCGTATACTGTTTCTAGTACAGATCATTCAGTCTTATACTAAAGCCCGCTGTCGCTTAGACACAAGCTTACAAAAACAACAGTCTGTTTATGAAAATTTACAAAGGCAACAAAGGGTTTCCTGTGACAGGCCGAGAAGCTAAAGATGGCATCTGTAAGCGTTGACGTCTTTTGATAGGCTGCTTGAATGGACTTTTCATAGACAGAGAACAACACCGCATTTGACAGCCGGTTTGTTTATGATGATGCAAAAACTCTTTTGCATACTGATGAGGTAGATGTATATGTCCGCTGATGTCTGTGACATGTGCAGGACACTGATTAATTCCTAATGAGTGGATGAGTTTGAAACTTGCTTGCATGTTGTTCAAACATTCAAAACCCGAAAAATATTCAGTTTCGAATGAGAGAAAAACCTTGATAACAGAAAGCAAAGCGAGGGTGAAGGTTTTTATTTGATAAGTAATATTAATCAATAAATTTATCAGAACTATATTCTGCTAATTATTTGGGCTTTTTCCGCTGTGGTGGGGTTAGTCACACCAAACCATGGCATGAACAACTGTAAGCAACTGAGACGCCCTCGCTCAGTACGAATGTTTACCTTGATGTGCTGTGGTGTGAAAGTTGCAAACAGCGAGGACCCAGCCACGTGCCAGCCTTTTCCTCTCACCGTGGCTGTTTCATTTCATGCAGTTGTCTCGTGTAATGTTTTAAAGTCAGTCACTGGCCAAATAGTGCAGAATCCGCACTGCATTGCATTTCTGATAACAGCAACTGCACCCCGGCGTGAAAAAGAAAAGCAGGAAGGCTTCAGTGTGCGTCAACAGTAACACAGTAGCATTCCAATGACGCTGAAAGCGTCAGAAAACGATATCTAGAAAAAGAAGCAGAACTGAAAGTAAACCACATGCAGTCACGCAGAAGTGATTACTAAACATGGAAACTTTTAGAAATGCAACTTTTATCGACAACACAGCTTAACAGAGCAGACGCCATGTGCTGGTGGTAGGAGGGGGTCATTATTGCTAAGGGCTGATTACATATTTGATCTAAAGTATGCAAAATGCAGCCAGAGCTGCAAAAAAAGGGGAGGATTAAAAACTTTACAGACTGTTTTTGTTCCAATATGCACCATTGAGCAGGCCCACAGCAGTGTGGCTTAGCGTCCGGAAAATATTAGAAAATGAGTTCGTATGGTTTGGAAGGGTCCTGTTCAGCAGCCCCTAAAGTACACTTGATGCAAAGCATCCTGTAGCAATGGCTGAATTACAAAGAAAAAACCTGTAAAGAGAGGTCAGATGCTTCTCTTGTGAAACAGCGCTGCTATAGACTGAAAATGGACAGGGTAGCGAGGGGAAAAGGGGTGTCAGAATTATCAGAGCAGGACGGGAATGCATGAATCCCTGGGAAAAAGAAAGATATGTGTTCAATAACCAAAGCACTGATTAGTGCTGTGGTGTGGGGTGCATTTTTTTGAAGAAGCCAAGTGAGGCAATAACCCTAAACCACCGAATTACAGTTTACACAGAACATACAGATGTGAACATGGTATGTAACATACTGGATGAAGGAGTCAACCACCATACCGCGTGCTCTCTTTCATGATGAATATAAAAGGAGCATTTGTTTCTAATGCAATTGCAGCTTGCTTAAATTTTCATTTTCACTTGCAAATCCTGTTTTGTGTGCCTGATGTACAAGAATACTGTGTGTCCTTCCTTATCATCTAAAAGTAGATCAAATGTTCAGTGCCCAGCATAACAGACTAACAAAAGTAACAAGCTGTAAAACAGCCACAATCTAGCCAGCATTCAGAGAGGTGCTGTTTCAGTGCATTTTACAGAGAAGAATTACTGAAGCTATTTGTTAGGTTGTTTTTATTAAAAATAACTACTGAAACTAGGGAAACTTGGCTTCCCTTGATCACTGGTAGCAAATACCACAGGCACTAGTTGGAGGCTTTTTGGGATGAGACACAGGGGCTCTGGGACACTCTGTTGCCCCATCTGGTGCAAAATGTCCCAGACGAGCTCTTGTTCTCACAGAAAACAAAGAAATGTGGGGCAAAAGGAAGCTGGCAGGAAGAAAGGCCGTGTAGCACGGCGTTTATTATTACTTCTGCTTTCTAGTTCATTTTGATAAATCATGACACCACCGAGGCCTCAATAGAATATGAATGCATTTCAGGATTTATGGACTGCACTATCGCCATGAAAATCACACCTAAATTAAAAAGTGTGTGAATAAACAAAAGCACCGACGTGGCAAATGTACGTGCCACTAAATGCACGGCGGCACGATTCACATGAAAGTCCTCACTTGGACTTCACGTCTCTCGGATAAGAAAAGCTGCTCCACTGCACAAAACATTCGGTTCATCTTGTGAACTTGCACTAATCCGCTGTGTAATTCAGCATTCGTCCAAACATTGGGATACGTTTCATCACTGTCAGTTTCTAATGACCTTAAATCCATGACTGAAAAGAGCGCGGCCCTTTGCATATTTTCTTCTAAATTCTCGACGGTATTTATAATGCTAAAGGTCACTTTAACTGAATTCCTATAGATTGCAGCTGCTATTTCTATTGGATTCCCTTCCTTTGAGAAAAATCACAACAAACTTAGATTAACATTCCCTCTTTGTTGAACTTGCAATATGTGAGTGTCTACAGCTGCATCCTAGTTCATGAAAAAACATTCTTGGATATATAATTAAAGTTAGCCCTTGCCATTTGCTCAACAGCATGCTTACTTTTGAATTCATAAAAAAATGCATTAGCATTAAATAAACCCTGCTTAAACAGCTTAAGCTTATTATTTACGTGCCTGTGATCTACGCATAAATCTCATATCAGCTTAAATTAACTCTGTCCCTTTTGGAAGATTCATGGTGAAAGTAGAGGCGTTTGGAGCCAGGCGATATTCATTATTCATGGACTAAACGGTGGGTTGATAAACAAAGGAAAACACGCAACTTGAGAGTGTGTCACCGCTGCAGTTGAACAAAGATAGGTCAGAAAAATAGAACTGCAAAGTTTAGCACAGTCTTGCATCCATATGCAAATCCCACTTCATAACAAGCAGAAAAATTGTTTCCATCACGTTTGTACTCTAGCTCCTAGAAATAAGATAGAGGCGTGTAATAGTTTGGAGATGGCAAATTTTAAGCGTCAAGTTGATTTATTATAAGTTAGCATTTTGGCCATCTGGATGTATTGAAATCAGACATCATGAGCACTGTTTACTGGGTAACAACTTGTTACAATCAGTCCCTGCTTTACCATGATTTTTCCAAATAACTGCCGTGCTGCATTAAATGCGTCTTGAAATGAACAAATTAGGCCAAAGATTTGGAAATTTACAGTGAGGATAAGTATGCTGAGGTCATAAATTAAGTGAGAAATGGGGTTATTTTCTCACTTCTGTTTTTTTTTTGTCTTCTTCTGCTGATCATGAGAAAGCATGCAGTCCCCATTATTTTTCAGAGCCTGAGGCATCTTTCACATACAGTCTGCGGTCTGTAAAATATATATGAATTTTTCTCCTGAAGTGATATTTAACATCAAAACAGAAGTGTTCGAAGCCCTTAATCCTGCTGTGATCACATTTACATGTAGTCAAAGTCTCATTGAACAAAAAAATATGTCTTTTCATACAGTACTTGACAGAAATATTCATTCACAGCTCTGCTTCTTCAAGTTTGAAAATGAATACTTCATCAAGCCAGAGCGGCGTTAACGCTACACCGGCCAGCCAGAAGTTTGATGTGATAGCTCAACTTACGATGGCCGGGGTAATTCATCAAAGTGCTTCAGTCACCGCACAGATTTCTGTTGTGGGAGAGATGAAAAGAGCTCAAACAAAACAAAGAGCCTGCTAGAGGCCACGCACGCTACACCCAGTCGAGGCATTTAAATCATTTTAATCATCCATCCCACTCACTGTATAATAATATATTGCAGTGAGAAAGAGAATCCCCACCACACTTACGCCTACGACTCAGTTTCCCACACAGACTGTGTCAACTTGCAAACAGCTACACACCCTGGCACAGCCTCACACATACACACACACACACACTGTATATGTCTTGCCACACAAGTGAGTGCTCTTTATGCGTGATAGTAGTTATTAATTTCATAATTGTTTTGTTTTGTTTTGTTTTTGAATAAGTGATTATTAGTGTAGTTAAGTAATTTTGAAAAAGATGACGTCTTGCATTGCTTGCCCAGTTAACTGCCCCTAACCCACAAATATGAGATGCACGGTGATGCAAATCATTTGAGCTAAGCACTATAGGATGCCTGGCATTTCTGCTTGATAAATGTCTCAGCTCTTTAAACACTTCATTAAATTCTTGGCTTCGTCTAATCAATGAACTGCTCCGGCACTAGTGCTCTTGACAGATTTCCCCTCACCTCTGCATTGTCCTGCCATTTAAGTGCTTTTCCTCCTATTAAGTTTCCTCAGTGTTTGAGACCACTGCAGTCAGTGTGCTACCGTGTGCTCAATTAAAAGCTCGGTTACAGTAATTAAAACCCCTTGTAGTAGCTACTGTGCACATTAACGTAACCAAGCTGAAAGTTAAGGGGGAAGGGGGTTAAAGTGATGTGATTCACACTGAGGCTCAAGTCGCGGTGATTAACCAAGCACATCACATAACTCCGTATAGCAACAGCATGCTCTAGTCTAAATGTCCACCTTCTGCAAAGTGTTTCAGCCAGTTAAAGATAAATTCGCAGGTGCTTTCAGATTTTTGAAAACACAGCCTTCCTGACATATATTACAGCGGACCATAAGGCGCGCTTTTACGCGCATTCTCAGAAAAGATGCCATCTGCCCCCAGTCACACTGGCTTCGCGTAAGGCATCAGCGGTCGCTTTGGTGTTGTTGGACAAAGAGAGGACCGCTCCGTCCCTCCAGAGGCTTCCCCTGCTCTCATTGGTCAGTAGGAAATCCTTTTGTTTTGGCTCTCATGGTTGAAAATCCTACATCTCATGAATGGAAGCCAAAATTTCCCGCAGGAATTGCGGGGCAAAAACCTTTCGCCGGATAGTTTAGAATAAACTTCAATTCACTGATTGCGACTTGAACAGATTTCCTCGATAGTTTTGAGAATAATCTCCCCGATATTCCCTCACGACAGGCGCTCTTGTTCACTCTAAGAGCAGCGGGAGAAGAAAAACGAGTCCAATCTTACGTTAGATTAGAATACATAGTGACCCATTCATTCCTTATACGGAAAGCGGACGCCTGATCGCTGAAAGGAGCCTGTTATGCTGGTGATGTCTCCGGTCGTAGCTATACAGGGCGCGCACACAGTCAAATCAGCCATAAACTTTTCCATTTCTGCACCCACTCCCATCTGACACACAGCCAGAAAACCGAGGGCATGAACTATTTTGAACCAGCGCAGACAACAGGTTTCAGAAAAAAAAATTAAAATAAATTCATGTGCGATCTGACATTTTAAAAAAAGCCCAGGTTAAACAGCCCTGGGAAAATAGCAGGCTACTGTGTGAAATATAACCTACCATGAGTTTCTTTATTGGAGCCGGCAGCGCTCACACGTCCGGTCGGATCAAACAACTTCTCATTGCCGGCTTATATTTCCTGGGCAGCGGTCACTGGATCTAAAAGCATTTGTAAATCCGTGCAATTGTTCTTTTTATTCTCTCTCTGTCCCTCTCCACGGGCGGCTACATGAGAACAGTTAAAGCATGCCAGCCAGGTTGTGTGACAGTTCGCTTCTGCTTCTCTCTCAGGCTCCCGACACGAACAGTGGGAGTCAGTCTCTCTCTCTCCCCCTCTCTCTCTCTCTCTGCTGGTGTGATGCAAGGGTGAGGGGTCAAACGGATGGCACACGGGTGTCCTAAGAAGAACTGCAGCAATTAGTGACAACTGTAGAGTGTGTTGGGGCTCAAGGCAAAAAAAAAATTCACAGAAAGGAAGCCCCTCCAACCAGCATTCACCACTGTTTTATTATAAATAATCTGAAACCAGTGAATGTGAACAGGTTTAATTTCAAAAGCTCACATTTCTATTGTTTTGAACATATAAATATAAACAACTGGACAGGTCGCCCACCTGTTGTAGGGCTAACACACAGAGAGCGACAAGCAACCATTTTGCACTCACATTCACACGCATGGGAAGTTTAACTTCACCCCACTGATTCCTTGTCTGGGCTGTGGGAGGAAGCTGGAGTACCCAAAGAGAACCCACGCAGACACAGTTAGAACATGCAGACTCCATACAGAAAGGTCAGAGCCAGAGGGTGGATTCAAACCTGTGAGGCAACAGTACTAACCACCACACCACCGTGGTGCCTTATAAACAGCTTGTAATGTAAAAATAAAAATATGAAGAACCAATAAAAAATAGAAATGTTATAAACCTAATTAATTAAATAACGTACTCTAGAAATGTCAGAGGTGGTTCTGGTTAACACTGCAGGGATCTTTTTTGCCTTACGTGCTAAAGATCCACGGTCCATTTGTTGTCGTGACCTGTGGGAAATGAAGTGATAATACTCTAAGTAGTCATTTTTTAACGTGACTGCTGGTGTCCCAAATCTTGCTATTTAAGTAAACTAATGTAAGTAAATAAAATAAATAATGTGGTGCTATTCCAATGCTTTTCACATAAGACTAGACTAACAATATTTAATTATTTAATGTTATATTTAATCATTATCTGACAAGAGTTAGTGAAGTCAGGTGGAGCTCTAGGCAGAAACAGGGGGCCTCTCTAACCAGGTTCATCCCCACTATAAATGATCTGACAACAACAAAGCTTGCATTACTGTCATTTTCAAAATATAAATGTATACAGCATTTAAAATGTAATCAAAAATATGAATAATAGTACAAGCAACTGATTAAATAGCTCACTCTACAAATGCTAGAAGTGTTTCTATGCAGTAATGAAGACATTTCCCTTCCACAACGACGATCCTGATTCTGGGAGGAGACGCAAGCATCCAGTGTAAAATATGTGACACGTGGATCCACCTCCTGTGGTGATCCCTTGGGAAATGAGGGAGCATCTGAAATTCCCTTCAACACTGGAAATGCCCGAGACCACGCTGACTGGTTTTGAAGTGTTAAAACTGTAAACACTAGCTTCCTCATTCTTTCAGCACCACTGCTCATGTCCCAAATCTGACTCCAGCAGAACAGGTCACACACGGCTGCGCTAGCTAGCTAGCATCTCTTAATGCATTACTTCTTCTTCATCTCTTTTCATTGTCTGAGTGTTTATACACCACTGCTGTGTTTAATCATTAATCTTACTCTTTCCCCTCACCCCACGTACACTCACATTGGATGAATCACGGGCAACAACACAGATGGACTGGAGGAGCGATCTGACGATTGTTAGACAACCAGCTTCACCACCTGAGCCACAGCTGCCCCTAGATCAGGTCTCCACTGTTAGTGCAAACTTTGCACATTGCCACTGCTGTAGTTTAAGGTTTATCAGACCTCAGAGGCTTCAGCGCCGGCCTGAGGCCCCAAGCAGAAAAAATATCATCTGCTAGAATATAACAAGAGTAAATATTCCAAAACATTATAGAATACATTTAAGTGGTCAGCTACAAAAAGATTATAAACGACTACAAGATAAACAAAACAGATGTGCTCACCTTGAATTCTGCAGTCACATAGAGCAGATTATTTTTTTATATACTTGTTTTTCCATCAGGAAGGTGCCAATGCCATGCTAATTCTGTTTTGGTGCTTTTTACAAACTGGATTTTGACAGGTTTTAGAGCAGAAGTGTTATGAAGCCGATAATGTGCTTGACTTTTGCACACAAAAACATTTTGCTGTTGCTGATGAATAAGGAAGATTATGCAGAAGAACCTATAAAAAAAAATTGCAGTTTCTGCAATTCCCACTTGAGGCGGGACCCAAAAGCGGTTCAATCCCCACAGGTTCCCCACAGTGAAAAGACCCAAATACACAGCATCTTTACAGCATAAGATTACAAAACCATTTGGTTAATTTACCCCCTCTTTGAGTACACTGTGATTTCTTTTTTTTTTTTATGTATGGCCACTTTGAGTGACAGTGTGGAATTCGGTTTTGTTAAGCATTCAGCTGTACTAGAGGAGACTAGACAGCTGTTTTCACATGAGCTCTGGAAAACGTTGTGCAAATCAGGTCAGAATTTTCTTCAAAGTGATCCCTTCTGATATAAGATCAACAAATGGAAATAGTGTGTTTCATTTAGGGAAAGGAGATGTCTGAGTAGAGAAAGCAGGAAGCAGAACATGGTACAATCCAACACTGAATTTACCATACTACCTGCACTGCTCCGGCATACTGATGTGGGAGAAAAAAACATGGCTATGGCCAAAATGCCAGCCTCCAAGGCCTCAGAACTGTAAGTCACAGTGTCTGGTAGTAAATAGACTGACAGTCTATTATTTTTGACACCAGCACTAATCAGTGTTGGGAGGAAATTTGTGGTGCCAGTTCCAGGTTAGGTGGTACTGGTAGCAGCACTGTATCTGCAGAAAAGGGCAGATCCATTTTTCTGATTCTATACAAACACAATGGAAGCAAATGGAATTTCTTTTGTGGTCCACACAGCAGGTCTACTGAGAGACTGCACTGATAAAAAATTTAAGGCCTGTTCCTGTCTCTTTATATAGCCACCTATAAACCAAAATCTCACAAATAAAAGCAGGTTCCAGAGGAAACCTGAAAGGTGTTTAAATATTGCACTAAATATGACTGATAAACTGATTACACAAATGTTTCTGATCTTTTAATGAGATTTCATGAAATATTATTGCAATAAAAATAATAATAGCGTTGGTAGTTGTGAAAGTAATATAACATAAACCTGTCACTGTTCAAGTCATCATTGGACTGCCGTGAGGCTTTTTCTTCAGAGAGAGGAGTGAAGGTGTTTAAAATGGGATGCTTTTAAACAACAGTATTCTGATTGCCTCTGAGACAAATGAATGAGACACTTACATTAAAAAAAGCAAAGGCCAGCAGTGGCACATTCATGTCTATGATTCCTTTTTTGGCATTTCAACAGCAAACACACATTCTTACATGCTGAAGGCTAACGGGGAGATGCAATCGCAGCCAGAGATGTGGGAGATGATTCATCATCTGGACGATTCATAGCTAAACCGGTAATAGCTTGACTGTGGTGACCATGCAGCACATGGACACAGCTCTTGCGTGCGTGTGTGTCTGTGTGCGTGTGTGTGGTCGTGGTGGTGGTGGTGGTGGTGGGGCAGTTAAGAGCAATCTCTGCTGGTAAATGTGTTGTCTCATATGATGTTTTGAAAATGTTGTCATAATTCTGTAACTGCTGTCACTGACTCAGCAATCACCGTCATCATCACAATCATTGCAGTGGTTACCATTAAGCCTTCAGATGGAGTCTCCCTCATGCTGCTTTCACAAGCCTTCAGCATCCATTATTGTTAATATACAACATGCCCAACAGGGCGTTATACATTTCATCTTCTTGCAATGTGAATTTTTTTATGTCTGGTGGCGATATCTCACTCATGGATGATATTATTGTAATCCACTACTGAGACCAACATGATGATGATGATGATGACAATGATGATGATGGTGATGTGGTAAGCCTATTTTATTTTGTTCAGAAAGTCATCCAGAGCACATGAGTCACCCTGCCTACATTGTGCTTCACGTTTGCAGTCAGACATGCCTCAGCCTCCACTTCTCTTTAAGCCTGCTGGAAATGAGAGAAAAGGAAGCAGATGCAAAAAAAAACTTCTGGTTTTTGTTTGTTTTATCTTCCTGTGTGGTTTTAGCTCGGAAAAACTGCATTCCTAAGTTTGTTTTGTGTGTTGCATCACATGCAACATTGAGGACGGGGTAGAAAAAAAAACCCTGCGAGTTCATTTGCAAGCATGCGCATCAGCTTTTCCGCCTTGGAGTCAATTCAGGTAATGAATGGTAAGGTATTCGTACCAGAACCTCAGGTAAATCCATTTGTCTGTGGCATTCAATTTGTTGTTTCATCACACACATTCCAGAGTTCCTTTCTTGAAATATGGCTCGGCAAAGATCAAAGTGTTGCTGGAAACGACTCCTTCCTTTATAGGCATTAACACATCACTGTAATATTCAATCACCGGTGGTGCCGTGCAAAGCAGTATCTTTAAACCTTCAAATTTGATCAAAGGGTCACAAAGTTAAGTTGTCGTCATGCGCTTTCAAAATTGGAGCTGAGCTATATCAAATTTAAAAGCATCTTTTTTTGTAGTTTAGTCAAATATAACTTTGTGGCAGGTTCTGTTCATCTGTTTCAGTCTCCATCTCACTTGGGTTGAGATGAGAACATTGCTTCCATCCCAATTTAAGTAAACTCAACAAAGAGTCTCTGAACAGAGCAAGACGGTTCACTGTTCTTCCGTTAAATATCTACTGTTGAGTATTTTTATGGCCCGCAGCACTACCAAAGCTAACATGGTCCCTTTTGTATTCTGCTTAATAGGAAGAGTTTAATTTGTTGCACAGAACTCACCAGGACAGTCAGATGAGATTAGAAGCAGCAGCTTTTGCGCGAGCCTGTTGCTGAGAGGGGGCGGAAAAGATGTCTGATAAATTCATGGGGGTTTCTAAGGGGAGGATAAATGCTGACCTCATGTTTAAATGATTGGGTTTCCACTGGATACAGTATGTTTCCAGTGTATTTGGCCATGAAAATGGGGGTGAACTGTGTTTATTTTGTCCTCTGTGAAGATGTGTTTGTTGCTAAGTCTGGTTTTAACTCCCAGGAGCTCAGGCAGCTGCTTCCATGCAGTTCTTTCCAGCACATTACTCATCTCTTTCATTTCATGTTGTGTGAGTGAAGGCTGAGCAGTGATTACAGCCTGACCCTGATGATATTTGTACGCTGCTCAGCACTAATATGAGGACTAAACAAAGACCACGGGATGCAACGATAGAATAATGGCTTTATTATTCCACTGCAACAGCCGTGCCCTGAGGCATTATGTTTTCATGTTGTTAGTCCTACTCACATGAAGGCAGTATCTCTTGATTTGGCACAGATATTCATTTGGACTCAAGGATGAACTGATTAGAATTTGATGGTCAAGGGTTTTGCTCTGAAATTCACACTAAACAAGAAGCACAGCAAGAGCACAAACCTCCGCTAAGGCAGCTGACTCTCTGCTTTACTTTTAAAGGAATAGTATTTTTATTTTGTATATATTAATTTTCTTTTCTTTGTTGTTTTTAAATGGACCCAAAAGCAGGACACGTGGAGGTAAACAGGGGAAAACTGAAAGCAAGTCTTTTATTGGACCGCAAGCAAGGAATGCAAAAGGAAACAAGGAAACCAAACAGGACTACAAATGAATACATATAATGCTGGGAAACTCACCAGAGACTATATACTATGGAAACAAAACACCAGGCAACACTGCAGAATGGAAAGCAGATACATGAACAAACACATGAGCGACTGAGGGAGGGATGAATAGGGCAAGTGGAGTCAGCTGGGGAGGACAAGGCACAGGTGAACAGAATCACAGCAAACAGGACACAGGAAGCGAAAGTCAAAGCCAAGCACAAGGACTGACTCTCAGATTAAAAGAGGAAGTGATAACTAAACAGGGAAGACATGGGGACTTGACACAAGAGGGAGAAATAAGCAATGGAGCTAGGACTAACCTATGTACACTAAAGAGAAAACACATGAAACCATTTTAACGTTAAATAAACCAGAAATAACCAAGAATAACAAATAAAATAAACGAAAGCACAAAGAATTAAGATCATGAGTTAATATACTAAGAGGGAAAACATACAAGAAAACAATATAATCATGAGGCAACCGAGAATCTCAGGAAACATTTAACTCACCGCGGGCCGCTTCCGGTCACGTCCCCTACTTCCGGCCGAGAATTGGCGTTAAAAATATGGTACAAATAGGGCCTTTAAGTTACTTTTTTGACATTCCGCTCAACCCTCTTAACTGGAGGAGAAATTGGAATGTCAAAAAAGTAACTTAAAGGCCCTATTTGTACCATATTTTTAACGCCAATTCTCGGCCGGAAGTAGGGGGCGTGGCCGGAATCGGCCGGCAGCCCGCGAGTTTGACATGCCTGATTTAGACCAAAACCTCAAAATGTGATATTTTGAATCAACATATACATTATTTCCTAAAAGTTGCTAATATCAACAAAGACGGCAGAACTTTAATCTCAGCTTTAAAGATAAAACAGACATTTTATGAAGCTTTGACCTGTAAATGAAAATGTAAAGAAAATTAATAACGTCAATATGTTAATCTCGTCTCAATACTTTCTGCCTTCCCTTCCCTTTCTAAGGCTACAGCCTTATTCATTACTACTCAGAAGACTGCCAATATTTAAAAATAGGTCAAAAATATATACCTTCCATTTCTGAAATAATCTTACCCCAACCTTAACACCACAGCGAGGCTCAGTGTCTTTTAACTCCACCACGCACCTTGGCAATCTACTTAAAACTTGTATTTGCATGAGGCACAAAATGGAGCGTATCCTTAATTTAGGAAATGTTCCTGCATTCCTGAACACAGTCCAAGCAGAGATCACATTGTCCTCCAACTCTGTTTGCTTAAAAAAAAAAAAGACAGCATGATTTGATTTGGTGGGAGGCAGTGTCGTGCACTCTTGTAAGTATTTCCAGCACACAGACAGATGCTCGTGTCATGTTGGCTCATTGATGTGTTTTAGTAGTTTTTGAACAATAATTAAGGTCTACGGCAGAGAGGAATATCTCAGTAGAATTTTCATGATAATTTTCAGCTCTAACACCAAATTATCAAAGTCACAGTCCGCAACTAATCACTTTCCTCAGATCCGGTTCAGGATAAAGAGAATTTAATAATTCATTTTTCAAGTGTGGGTTTCCATGTTTTTCTGTGTCTCTTGTAGACTTTTAAGCTACCTCCTCAGGAATGTCTCCTGGAAAGCACTTTTGGTCAAGACCACTGTGAATAACTTCCCCTGTGGCTTTCCACAGAATATGGTAACAGTTGATGATTTTCTCAGGAAGCAGGGGAGGTTTTATTTTTTTTCTTCTGTGGTCAAATGACTAAAGCTGTTATTCACCCTTAGCCCAGATCAAAAGAGAAAACATTACAGCATGTTTTAAATTGCTTTATTCTTTCTAAATTATTTGATTGAGCAATCGGAGGGTGACATCTGTACCTGACGTCACAGTGAACGTTGCTGCCTCAGCACTTCTGCAAACCAGGCCGGAGCTGCCAAAATCCATTGTTTCATCATACCTCTCTGTGCTCTTTGTGAATCACCGAATGAATGGGAAAAATGCAATATTTCCTTTGCAGTACTCAATAAACTGAATCATGTGTTGACTGAGTGGAGCAGAAAGAGTCACTGGAGAGGAAACAGACAAATTTTCTTCTTAAAATACATGTTTGATTTATGAGTGCCTGTTTGTTTGTCTAGGAGAAAGAGATTTTTTTCATGAGGAGGATTTCTCTCTGGAGACAGCCAATAGAGACAAATCCTGCAGTGCTGGACAGCATCCCATACATCAGTTTAGCAGGCAGGGTCATCACCCATTGTTGTTTAGAACAACACCAAACAGTTCCCAGAAATACTCAGACTCCCAGAAACACTGAAATAAATTGCATGTGTCCCATCGTGTCTTCATGCCAGTTTTTTTGATTGACAGATTGACTCAGAATAAGGTCATTAATAAGAAAAATTGGGACAACTTAAGATGTGTGAAACATTACTAATTTGGTGGTAGAACAAACTGTGATGTTCACGTATCACAAAAAAACACAGATTTCTTTTAAAAAAGCTTGCAGCTCAGTGACAAAAACAATCTAATTGTCTTCATGTTAACCTTGTGTCCTTTCTCTTTTAAGACTGCATGTTTGCTGAAAGCACTGAAATGAAATAATACACCTGAGGCATACTGTAAATAGTGCAGATACCACTCGGAGTGAAAGTCTGTAGAATGCTATATGATGACCAGATGTCAAATTATTTAACAAATATGTGCCTTTTCTCTTGCATTCATCATTCATCAATCATGAGAAAAGCTTTGCTGGCATATACAGTCAATGGCAACTTGCTAGTACTGAGTTTGACCCCCTTTTGCCTTAATTCTTTGTGGCACACGTTGAACAAGTCGCTGGAAACATTCCTCAGAGATTTTGCTCCATACTGGAATAATAGCATCACACAGTTGCTGCAGATTTGTCAGCTGCACATCTATGATGTAAATCTCTCCCATTCCACCACATCCCAAAGGTGCTCTAATGGACTGAGATCTGTAAGCTGTGTGCTCATCATGTTCATGAAACCAGTATGATATGTGTTGAGCCTTTTGACGTGGTGCGTTATCTTGCACGAAGCAGCCACCAGAAGATGGGTGCACTGTGGTCATAAAGGGATGGGCATGGACAGCAAAATTGCTTGGCTAAGCTGTGGTGCTTAAATGATGCTCAGCTGGTAGAAAGCTGCCCAAAGCGCGCCAAGAAAATATCCCCCCCACATCATTACAACACCACCAGCCTGAGCTATTGATACAAGGTAGGATGGAGTCGTGCTTTCATGTTGTTTACAGCAATTTCTGACCCTACCAGCTGAATATCGCAGCAGAAATTGAGACTCACCAGACAAGGCAATGTTTTTCCAACACTTTTCCAGCTGTAGAGCATCAGCATCAAGGTTTGACAGAGATGGTGTTCTGCATACCCGGGTTCTAACAAGTGGTTATTTGAGTTATTGCTATCTTCCTACCAGCTCAAAGGCATTTTCCCCCCTAGAGAACTACCTCTCACTGGATATTTTTGTCTTTTTTTGGACCATTCTGTATTAACCCCAGAAATCCCAGCAGATCAGCAGTTTCTGAAATATTCAGACCAACCCATCTTACACCTACAACCATCGTTCTTCTCCGCTCTGATGGTCAGTTTGAGCTTGAGATCCTGCCATGTGATTGAGCTGTAGGAGCTGAACATGTGTGCCTATAAAAGTGGCAAGTGAGTGTGTACAAAATATTGCCAGATCATTTTTTCACAATCACCGTGAACAAAACCAGTCTAATAAAATAACACGGAGACTCTGTGCAATCCCACTTACAGTAATGGAAGACTAACTCTCTGTTTTGAGGACAGGAAATTCTTTGTCTTTCATCCCTCGTGTTTTTCTGAGAAAATGATGATGTTAAACAAACATCACTGGTTTGGCACTAGAGATTTTTAATGAGCCAACAAAGGAATTCATGTAACAAGCCAGACAAAAACATGAACTGGAAAATGGCTGAAGGACAATAGAGGTACATATAATTTTTTTTTTCCCCCCACTGGCATCTTCTGGGTATTTAATCAGATTTTAAAAGGCGCCGTCACGTAAGTAAACAGTAGACACTAAGAGGGCAACGATGAAGTAATTATTACAAAGTAATGGAAACCTGTCTGTCAGATCCGGATTATTTCCAGCCACTGGCTCAGCGTCTTTCTGCACTTATTTGACAGTCAATGGCAGCCATCTGTTGCTGCTTCAGTAACCAAAGACACGGCTTGAGGAACATCTTGCTGTGATGTCTATGTTTGAAATGACTGGGACCGCAGAGTCGATTTTCTGAAGTGTTGTGAATTTTGCTCTGTGCCGGAGTATAGATGCATGTTATTTTTCATTCAGCTCACCTCCTTTGCTCAGTGTTTTCAGATGCACCACGGGGGGTGGGGGGTTGCATTTCCCTTTCTTCGTATGAGGCAGTTTGGTAGGATATCCAGTTTTGATATTTTTATCTTTCCATACTTTTTCTTTAGGGATTCATGCTGAGGACCTGGAGACTCAAAACCACATTTTCATCATGTCGTTGTTGTTTTTGTACATTACACGATGAGGTGGCGCTGCGGTCGTGCTGCCAATCAATATCAATTTCCATGCAAATAAGTGTGATTAAAGCTGATTAGAAAGGCGCAAGGTTTTACAGACGTTCTGGTCACAGATCAAACACAAATAATTAGTTTAATCCAAACAATTTGCACTTTGCATTGTGTGATAAGATGAAAATAATAGATTGCAACAGTATGATCACATTCGCCTTCACATTTAACCACAGAGAAATTAAGATGGTTGTGATAGGTTAAGATACTGCAGAATACTTCTCTGCACCAAAGCAGTGCACACAGAGATACCAGTGGCCAACGGCAGCCATTTCATTAATATATCAGTGCCTGCTCGAGGAAGCTAAATTGGATTTCGTAGCTCTTTGATCACCAGAACCTTTCAAAGAGCACAAGGTCATAAAGCCTGTAAATTTGTCAAAGAAAACGTAATTTACAGATCGAGCACAAAGACAAAGAGGATTCTGTGTACTTAGGAAGCACAGCAGTGAATCAGACTGAACAAGTTCAGGCCGTTTTTGCATAAAAAAGCAAAAACTGAGTTTATACAATTGTACAAATAAGTAGCCTTCAATAATAGTTCTTTGAGCTTCTTGAAGGACATTTAAAGCTCTTCTTTGGATGTTTGCTGCCTTTTTGCTGTGTTCTCTGTTAAGATGATCCACGCATTCCTTCAATAATGTTGAGGTCTGGCCTCTGGGGAGGCCGATCCATGACTTATAGTGTGTCCTTGTGTATTCTTCTATCCTGGTAAGCTTTGGCTGCATTAGCAGTGTGTTTGGGATCATTGTCATTCTGAAAAATGAAGCCACTGGTAATCAGACACTTTGCAGAGGATATTGTGCAAATACAAATACAAATCTGACTGTACTTTTCTGCAGTCATAACGCCATAGATTATGACAAGACCCTCGACACCACTGAACTGTCTTTGTCTTGAAAAGCTGATCGACCAACTCACAGATCATTATATTTTTACCAAAACCACATTTTTTAAAATCTAAAACGAACAAAATAGATTTGGTGCCTAGCTAATCAGCTAGGAAGAGTACAAGTACAGTTCTCCAGTACTCAGGCATCCTCTCACTTTCCAAGATTGTGTTAAACAGTTTGGTTAAAAATACATCTCCATACCTTCATACTGTAGGTGTGTCCATAAGTGATCAACTGCTTTTCCATTCTTCATGATTTTCATAGCTGCTCTCACTTTTTCCTTGCTAATCCTCTATACTTCTGGATTCACTAACTACCCTCCACTTGTTCACCTTTCTCTCTCATTTTCTTCATTAATGAGCTCCTCAAAGTACTCCTTCCACTTTGTCAGCACATCGTATTCAGTCATTATTCCATTTCCGTCTCTGTCCTTGAGCATCCTAACCTGCTGCACATCCTTTCCAGCTCAGTCTCTCTCATTTTCTTCTTCCTTAGTGTCCAGCCTCACATATGACTGACTACAAGTCTTTTCCTTTGACTTTGCCAACTGTTTCATTGATGTTTTCCTACCAGTACTCCTGCCTGCTTTCTTTATCTACCTAACTATCCCACTTTTTCTTTGCTAACCTCTTCCTTTGAATACTTTCCTGTACTTCCTCATTCCACCACCAGGTCCTCTTTCTTCTGTCCAGAGGATACACCAAACACCTTCTTGGCAGTTCCCCTCATGATTTCAGATGTAGTTTCCCAGTTATCTGGTAACTCTTCCCCACATGTCTCATCTTGTCCCTGACCAACGTTCTTTGTTCTTCAGCTTTCCACCATTTAACCTTTGTCCCTGTTCTCACTTGCTTCCTCTTCTTGATTATCGGATTATCGGAGCGAACTGAAAAGATTGGAAGTGGTGCAATCAAATGGACGCGATATATGGGCACCGACCGGTTGTTGTTAATCTAACAACAACTGTCAGCCATTAACTGACATTAGCTACCATTAGCTGACCCTCATATGTCGTCTACTTCTTATGTTTTCGTTTTCAGCGCGATAGCTTCCCGGAGTCTCCTGCACTTTTTACTGAGTGTTGCGCGTCACCGCCTGCAACCTTCTCTGGCTCTCTTCTTTTACGCCAAGCAGGAAGTATAGTGATGCCTTTGTCTCATCCTGTGTTGTGTTGTGTTGTGTTGTGTCATACAAATTACGTCAAGAGACTCCCGCCCGCATTGCTAAATCGACTCCACCCACATTGAGATGGTACTACATTGCAACGTAAACGCAATTGACCGTGGCGAGTCGTGAAGAGTCGAGTGGGCTCACGCTGAGTAGGTCCTAATCTAAATGTAGCCCTATTTTCCTCCCTCTTCACCACATCCATTTCCATCGTTTTTGCAAAATCCACTACCATCTGTCCTTCCGGATGCCTCTCCTAAACACCATGACTACCCAACACTCCTCATCACCTCTTCTTTCACCTACACATCCACTGAGGTCTGCTCCAATCACCAGTCTCCCCCCCCCCCCCCCCCCCCCCCCCCCCCCCCCCCCTTCAACCTCCCTCCCCCCACCCCCCCCTCTTTTTTTCTTTTCTTCCCTCCCCCCCCTCCC
>VOQJ01016363.1:0-17635 GCA_015052665.1 Apistogramma diplotaenia | reverse complement strand
GGTCGTTTTGATTGTTGGGTTTACTATGTAATTATTGTAAGGTCTTTACCTTATAATAAAAAGCGCCTTGAGGCGACTATTTGTTGTGATTTGGCGCTGTATAAATAAAATTGAATTGAATTGAATTGAATTGAATTGAATTGAATTGAATTTTGATTGACAATCTGTGGGACATACACACTGACAACCCACAACATCACCCCTTCAATTTCCAGCTTCAAACTCATGATCCTGTCTGACACCCGCTTCACCTCTGCAACACTGTTCAGGGGGTCTTTCTTCAAGATTACCCCTCCTACTCCCCTGTTCCCCCATGCAGAACAGCTTGAATCCACCTCCAATGCTCCTAGGCTTGCTTTCTTTCCACCTGATCTTTTGTACAGACAACAAATCTAACTTCCTTCTCTCCTTCCTGTCAGCCAATCCATTGATTAAAAAAACTATTCATGGATTGTCTATCTACTAATCCACTGATTCTTTTTTTTTTTGCTCTCTGAATCAAGCATGCCTAAACAAATGAAAGGTTATTTGGGTTATAAGACTGACAGACTGTGTGCTTTCATGGAGACATTTACGGCAACTTTAGACTATGAGGTTAGCAGACAGACATATTTGTACAAAAGCCAAAGTAAACCTCTGTGCAAAAGATTAGTTGGTCATGTTACAGTGGAATTATGTTCTGCTGGACATGCCTTGTGGGATCTGTCAAACGTTGTTGTGTCAGAGAGAAATAGAGGTCTGTGTATCCATTTGTACTGTCAAATCATGTGGATGTGTGTCTGTGTTTTTCCCAGGTTGGAAAAATGGGAAAAAAAAGGAGATATTGTCTAGCTGGCTCCACTGTTCTGATCTGAAGTGGAAACACAGGTGAGTAAATCTCCATCAGCGTAGTAGTGGCTGAGTCATAATGGCTGTGAGATTGATGGTGGTTGGAATTAATTGAATGGCTGGTATCCAGTGCACTGTCTGTGCAACTGTGTTTCTGCTCATCGAGGTCCACAAACTGCAATCTGTCAGTCACACACCGCGAGACAGCTGCCTCGCACAGGTGCCAGCCTGTGTTCTTCTGCCAGCGGAGTGACTTCACATTCTCCATTAACAGTGAATCTCTTTCATTCACAACTGGAGGACTGCAGAAGGTGGGAAGGATCAGGCAAGACGTTGCGGAAAAGAAGACAGAGTATCATCACATGAATTGGCAAAATTAAGTATTATGCTCACATCGAAACTGGAAAATGTTGAACAAATTTCACCATGATGGGTTTATGAGGATTAAGAGGCTTATGGGTGCAGGAAATTATTGTTTTCATTAAAGGTTCTCCGCGTAACATCCAGAAAGCCATTGGGGCATATGCTCCTTGAAGCATGTGTTTGCATCCCTCGAGCATAACATAACCATCTGGCTCTTCTTTATTTTCTAACATTAGTTGGTTGTTTGTTGACATTGGTAACTGAGTGCTCCATTCTGCAAGCTGACCTTACCTAGTGTTACCTCACTGCTGGCATTTAAGAGCGCAGAAGAGAGCAATTGATGCAAGGTGCCTGGCAGTAAACAGACAAATGTCACTGAAAAGAACATGTGAAAAGCACAGACTGTTTAATGGTCCACCTGTTCACATTTTTGAAATAAACCGATTAATCACTTGATCTTTTAACTCTCAGCCAGCCAACCGTTACATCTTCAAAGTGCTTTTTCAACCAGTATTTAAAAGATGTTGAACATCCACTCGTAAGTGCTGCTAATTTCTTTTCTTTTCTCTCATCGTGTCAGTAAAGGTGTATGAAAGGTTGTCGCAGTTAAAAATACTGAAATTAAGCATGAGACTGCATCCTCTCAGGCAGATCTGATTCCCTGCTGGGGATCATATTTAAATACAGCTCAAATTAAAAACCACCACAGGGGTTTTGCTTCTCATTGCCGCAAATGACTTGTTTCATTTCAACATTCTGCTCTTATTTTGAGTCAAAGCGAGTAATGCAAAGATAAGAATTCATGAATGTTGCGCTGAGAGCTGTCTGTAATCTTCATATCAATGGTTCCGCTCTCCTGCGAATTCCCCCTCTACACCCACCTCCTCTCAGCTGAACATTATTGTGATGGCTTGCTGTTTCACGCTCATTCAGGTGTCGTGGCAGCAGTGCTCAAAGCAGCAGCGTGCAGTCTGCTGACTGAAACAGACGTGGGCACGCATCCAAGGTCATTATTCGCCTCCAAGCTGCTGTTTCCTAAATAATGGTTTCTGCACACTTCCTGTACAGATTTAAACTCATTGTCATCATCCTTCTTTGTTAATTAATAGGTGCTTCAGCTCACAGCTTGCTAAGTTACACAGTGCATCATACCTGTTGTGATTTCTGTAAACTGGAATGAAAACAATTTACTGAAAAAATTTTAAGTGGTAAAAAAAAAGAGAAATAAACTTTAAGACAAACAGAAAGTTGGACATTGTCAAAATTGTGTTAATGTTGTTAAGGAGGTTAGGAGACAGGTACAATAGTGTTTAAAGATATCTTTAAAACACAGTCATGGATTGGGGCATTTCAGCCAGTGGTGTTGGGGATCTTGTCAAAATACACAGTACTGCCAAAGGTCCAGCAGTCAATCATCTGCCTTCAGACACATTCTCTGTTCAGGACAGTTAAATTCTTCCACACCAAACTAGCTCATCCATGTCTTTATGGTCCTTGCTTTGTGTACTGGTGTGCAGTCGTATTGGACCAGGAAGAGGCCATCCCCAAATTGTTCCCACAAAGCTGGGAGCACAAAATTGTCCAAAACATCTTGGTTCCTTCCAGTGGAACTAGGGGACCAAGCCCAGCTTCTGGAAAAACAACCCCACACCATAATGTCACCACCAAACTTTGCATTTTGCACAATACAGGCAGACGAGTACTGTTCCCCTGACAATCACCAAACCCAGACTCATCCATTGGATTGGTAGACAGAGGAGTGTAATACATAACTGCAAAGAACACATCTCCAGTACTCTAGTGTCCAGTAGCGGCATGCCTCATACCACAGCATCCAACACTTCACATTGTGCTTGGTGATAAGGCTTGGATGCAGCTGCTCGGCCGTGGAAACCCATTCCATGAAGGTTTTCTACACCCGCGGCCGTGGAAGCAAATTCACTGATTTGGATTGGTGAGTGAATCATTTTGGCAATATAGCATATTTTCGTTTATGTTTGCACATTTAAAAAAAAAAACCCACAGCAACTATTTCCCACTTTGCTCATAAAATAAAATAAAAAATAGCTCAAGACATTTGCACAGTGATGCACATCATTGATTTAGCGTTTATATGTGCTGCAGATTTTATATCAAGCATATGCAATCTTATTCTCAATCATTTCATACTATTCAGTCTATTCATTCAATGCCATGCAACCGTAACCCTCTGCCTTTCACTTCCAAGGACGGCTTCAACAGAGGTATTCTGGAGAACTGAAGGTCATTTCTTTTTCCATTTGTAATATCACAAAATGCCATTATTGCTTATGGGTTCTTTCACTTGTCCACTGGTGTTTTGCTGCCAGAATTTGCACACAACTGCAATAACAGCAGCATATCGTCCACTCCAGACTGGGCTGTAGTCTTTATTTGCTTTCTCCCCAAGGGTTTGAGAAGATCAATACAACTTCATATATGTTGTTTGTATAGTCCACACACACTTTTTTTTTCTTCCGTTCTATACAAACAGTCTTCCTCCCTTTGCATGTTTCCTGTATTTACGCTAGACTGAGCGGTTTTCTGCTGCTAATGGCTTCATACATGCAGATATTAAAGTGTCAGATAAGCAAATAGCAGAGAAAATATAAAGCAAATATTGCTTTAATCTTATCCATCAAATTTTCTCCTGCACATTTCATATTATTACATATTTGTATTGGGGCATGTCATTACACCCTTCCCATTATTCTTTTTTTTATTATTATTTCTTCACCCTCTGTGATCCCTTTGTCGTTTTCCAGACTGCTGTTTGTATAAGCAAAGCCAATTGGATTCTGTCGCTCATTTTCTTTTCATGGCCTTGAGCTGCCAGAGTCCTTTTAGCCAATTAGCTCAGACAGCAACAGTCTCCAACATGAGCTGAGAGGAGGGCATGTAAAAAAGATTTACAGCTTTAAGAGCCAAATCCACCCTCACGTCTTATCTCATCCTCCAGGGCTTTGGCCACCATACAGCAGAGCTAAAGGCTTTATTGCCGGATAATGGTCGGTCCGAGCCGCTTTCATGGAGAAACACTGAGATGATGCCTGCTGTGTCCGACTATGAGAAACTGGGGCATAAAGTTCAAAGTAGGCTCAGCTCTATGTCTCACAGACAACGTGGGCTCTGCCTCCCCATAACTGCCTCACATTTTCCAAGCAAAAGTAACTCACTTTACATATTAAATCCATTTCTCAGTGCTTCAGTAGTTGTGGGTTAGTTACTATCCCACTCATATTGTTTGAATTAAATTGGGTGAATTATGCTTTGTTACTTGTCCCACCTGTGTGCTGTCCCTCCATTTGTTTTCTGCGATTTATCGTCGAATGTTGGCTAAGATTTCATTTACAGCACTTAGCGGGTGATGTGTCTGAGATGTTTATATGTGGAGCATCTAACTGCTGCTGGGAAAATTTATTTTGCTTTGTTTACAAGTAGACAGTAAATTAGCCTGCAGCCAAAACTGCAGTCTCAAAAGATGAGCAGACACAATCATAGTCATTGTATAGACAGCAGTAGTTTTCTTGTTTTTTGCTACATTTTGCATAGATGAAGTATAAGAAGACAAATTGCAGAGCGCCTGTGCAGGACACCAAATCCTTCTCTATCTTGTGAAACCCAGAAAAGTACATTTAAAATGGCATTTTTTTAAATCCGGATTATCGCAACAATTCAAGCTGAATAAAGATGCTTTCTTATTCATCATAGCAGGCCAGAGGTTGCAACGCCTGTGGCACAAACTCAAATATAAGAAGGGTTATAAAAACTGAAAGTTTACTACAGTTCAAGCTTTGAAAATCAAGATCAGTGAGTCTGTCCTCAAAGTGAAAACGTAGGCATTCATCGTGTCTGTAACCAGGAAATGCGACCAATGTTTACGTTTTGGAAAGGAAAAGAGCGACATCTGGCGGTCATGGACGAAAGTGCGTTTAAATAACGTGTTCGGTGGTGTTCTTCGTGAGTTTGGAACTGGGAAATTGGTCGAGTCAGTTCCTGAACTAAATTCTACCCCTGACCCTTACTCCTGACCCTAACATCTGAGAATGAAGAGACTAACTTAAAATGAGGTTAAAAGAGTTGAAAATGTAAATTAACGAACTGGAATAAGTCGACACGTGAAGCCAGAGGTAGGCGCGGTCATTTGCGAAGCCGGAAGCACGGTCATTTGGAAACGTAAATATAGGTCGTATTTCGACCGTGCAGAAACGACTGATGCTGACATTTTGATTAGAGGACATGTTGCAGCCGGCGTTGTTCTTTGGACATTGTCTTCTTTTTCACATATTTCAGTTCAGTCCTTCTTCCTGACCTTTTCGAAAAAAGTGTATTTTTTTGCTTGTTTATTAAGTCATTTAATACCAACCTATGAATCATTCAATCATTAAAAAGGGACCTAACACAACGGATGAGCTAGTGTTGTGTCTTCACATAACAGACAAAAATAATCCATTTTGCATCTATAGGCATTTAGCAGTCTGTCGCAAAAAACACATTATTTGTTCCAATTTCTTTTTCTGAATCTACAAAAAGTGCCAAAGATGACACAGATTGACAGGCATAAAATATTATTTTTATGGTTTATCTAGAGATCCAGATGGTTTGATTTTCAAGTGAAAACAATTGGCTGCCTTTCTATGAAACTGATACAAGAGCACTGTATTGTGGTGCTGAACTGTAGTACACTACATATTCTCTCCTCTCCTTTATACACACACACAGAGCACTACTCGCCAGCACCAGTTTGTACGTCTGCATCATCTGTCCCAAAGGATCTTAGCTCGGTCATTCTCAGTGATCTTTGGGAGTGTATTCCATTTTGACCACGGGACCTCTGAGCCATACTCGGCACAGACGTTCCTGTATACTACGCCGGCCACTTGGTTATGACATTCCATTCTCCTGCCTGCTAGCATCATGCTGGTGGTGCACGCCATGCAGGGGCCTGTCCTTCCACGGTGAACACAAAAACGTACCATCAGGCAGGCAGATTCCTAATATTGACTTTTAAACAATTTTTGCCTTATATACTGTATTTCAATGTATGTTTACACACATTTTAATAAATCGCTGCTCCTATTTCCAATTTCCATTTCAAAATATAAAGAAATGAAATCTGGCTCAAGGTTTTTGCAACAGTGCTCTCTCTGTGTGACTCTTTCCATTGCTGCCTTATGCTAACCTGTTTCCACAGTTGAAAAACAAAGCAAGGTGTCAGATTTGGACAGTGATCTCTGTATTTGATTTCAGCCAGCAACGTTCCCGTTACATCAAAACTTGTGTGCAAAACACATAAAAAAAGAAAACTGAGTAGGCTGAGTAACTTTTTCTTTTTTTTGCTATAACATAAAAGTATAGCGCAGTGGTAGAAAGTCAATTTCAGATCACAGACCTCAGCACGATTGCAGGTCTGTTTAAGGATTGAAGGTTTTTCTGCAACCACTCACATTTAGAAGATGATTTGATCTACAAGTGTCTCTCTTTAGCTGTGAGGAAAGCCACTATTTGTAATTACTTGCAGCACGACAGCTACATCGCAGCTCCCTCTCCTTTAGAGGACATCAGAGTGTGGGATCGATCAGAATTTTTGATTGCGGCGCACTGGCTCTTTATGTTGAATTAATGGTAATTTCATTTGACCGCACGGACCCACGCATAAACCTGTGAGGGGGCTCTGTTGTCTGTCAGTGCAATTTTGCCTTTAAAGAGATGTGCTCTTGAAACTCAGTGCTCGTGTTTCTTAAATGTGGAAATTATGAAGGTCACATTGCACTGGAAATGACTTTCTGGTCAGCGCTGATGTCCTCATAGGTCGCCAGTTTTTTGAGCAGCCAGCACAGTGTGTCTCAGAACATCCACACAGAGTTTCCCTCCTCATTTATCTTAGAAAAGGTCAGTGTTGTGCGTTGCAGCTGTAAATGCAGCTGCACATTTACGCGCTCTCAAATGCAAAGTTTGGAAATGTGACAGCGGAAGCAGTTAGAGGATAAATTGCAGGTTCAACAGTCGTGCTTATTTATAGATGAAGTTAGCATGATTGTCTCCTTCTGTTCAGCTCGCCTCTGGAAAACAGCTGCAGAGTGTTTATATTTTTGTGCTTTTTGCCGTGATCCGAGTGATGCTGTGGGGAGGACGCGTGCTTAGTTAAACTGTCACACACAGGATGTCAGAGCAAGATTACATGGAGGCAGATTTTGCAGTATGGAGGCAGTATCTGGTTTTCATGCCTACACATGGTATTTTTTTTGCATTTGAAAAAACATATATACAAGCTGAACTAAATTAATGTATTATGTATGCATGGGTTCATGAGGATTTGAATGCAATTTTTGTAATTTTGCCTTTGTGCACTACCACAGTGGATTTTAGAACAAACTACCAAGATGTGATTGAAGTGCAGCTTTAAATAAAGGACATAAACAAAATCTTTGCAATAACTTTGGCTATTTTTATTGCGGATGGATGATGTCCTCCTTCACTTGCATCTGATTTAGAGTTCCAGTGAGCAGCCACAAAATGCAAGTAGAAAAGAATTTGATATACTGTACATGGTTGCCTGTTCTTGTCGTGGTCATCTGGTCCTCCCATGCTGACTCACTCTCTTCCTTTCCTCTGCCCTTTAATTCTCTCTCTGTCATGTGTGTGTTTGTATTTCGGGGGCAGGCTCTTTCCCACCCTTCTTATCTACTCGGCTGGTGGTAGTCGGCTGAGTGCTGGAGCACTATTTAAGAATAAAGAAGGGTTGTTAAGTCACCAACAGTTAGTGTTGCGCTCGTTCTGTGTTACAGTCTCCACTGGCTGCCTTCACCTTGTAATCTCTTCTCTTCTGCACAGGAGTCCTGAGTGAGTCTGGGAGTGAGCGGGAAAGAGCACCTCTGTAGTAGTTTAATAGAATGGCAGCCCCAAAAACCATCTGTATACTGCCCAGGCCTGCTTCCTGTTAATACATGCTAAACCTTACGCATCTATAGGATTCAAGCAGGTTAATACTTAACGACTGGTAACTGAAGCATTAAAGTACTGAAAGTTGTTTCAAGCTTCTTTACTTTACAAAAGCGGCAAAAGTGATTTATAGAAAATAATCTGCCAACAGAATCTGCCAACATAAAGTTTGAGGAAAGATAAACTGACTACAGAGGATCAAAAGAAGCTTCTGATTTCCTAAAAGGCCTCAGGTAAGTATCTGCACAGCGCTGATAATGAGACAGATTCTGTTACACTTGCAGCCTCTGGTCGTGCATATTCATGAAGTTGCATCTCTAATTGTGGATAATTCCTTGCGTTCGCGTACTCCGTTTAGAGCTAAATATCACACACGGGACTGCAGATCTCTGACCCTTTAAAAGTTGTCATCTATCAGCTTAACACACCTAACCTGATTTTTTTAATTACACCAATCTCTTTGATTAACGATGTAGTCTAAATTAACTTGTAGGTTCAGTCAATAACCCAGGCCCTTATTTCACATTCTTCAGCTGTTGCTGCTCGCATTTAAACCTTTAATGAATACTAGAAGCACTCACTGCCCCTTCGTTTGCGTAGTTTCTCTATGGACTCTCAACAGTTAACCCTGGGAGAAATATTTTATATCATACTTACTGGACTAATGCCCAGCTCATACTAAAAAGTATTCATTTGTATTCACGATGTGAACAGCAAGGAGCACGACAGCATGCATTTCAGTCCTGAATGGGCTCTTGCAAAAAAAAAAAAGATTTTCAATTACCTGTTGTAATCTACGTTTTCAGTTTGTGTATTTAAAAAAAATGAATGTGGAAGCAAACATTTTTGTTTGGCTGAGGAGATGAAAACTTTTCTGAATGCTCCCGAATATTGATTGCTTTTGCTTTGACGTCTTCTGCTACAGCCTGTACCGTAATGCAGATATGGATATGTAAGTAACAGAGAAACATTAGGTTTCCTGCCACCTGATGAATGGAGTCCAATGGAAACTTGTCTTTTTGCTCTGTTTTAGTCTACGCTGCTTCTGTGGGCAATATCAGTTTATTTATTTAGCTACTTTCCTTAGCAGACAGTCACTCCAACTGTTGGTTGGTTTATTGGTCTTTTGTAGGTGACAAAATCATAATCAGTCTTCATATATTAGCTGATAGATAGATATATAGATAGATAGATAGATAGATAGATAGATAGATAGATAGATAGATAGATAGATAGATAGATAGATAGATAGATAGATAGATAGATAGATAGATAGATAGATAGATAGATACTTCCTCCTTCAGCAAGCTTGAAAATGTATACTTTTTTCAAACAAGCCCAAAGCAAAGCTGCCGTGCAGAACCTCCTTCACTCACCAAACAATCGTACTATTTGATTGAAGTTGTGACCTGTGGAGACAATAACAAATCACTTTTTGAGAGGAACTACTTTCAAATCAGATATGTAATCAAACATAAAAAAAAAAAAGCAATATTAGAGGTTTGGACATTTAAAAGAAAATCCTTTCAGTCACACAGTGTTTGCTTTCTTTGTTGATGTGATTACTCCCATAAGTACACAAATTCGTACCATGAGTCAGCCAAAGCTTAAAGTATTAACAGACTTCAACAAGGATAAGTGTGTGACACTGTTTTCCCCTTTATACTTAATGCACATATCAGCATTCAGTGGCTGTTTGGGGTTTTGTGAATTCATTATAGAAAGCTGTCTTTTACTGAAATAGATACTAAACAATTTTATGCACAAAATGAAATGCTGTTATTGTGCAGGTAAACATTCAACTGCAAAAAAAATAAAAAAATAAAAATACTGCTTATCAGTTGTGAATTTAAATGGTGCCGTTTGCCTCCATTTGCCTTTTTCTCTATTTTTCTCTTCTTATGGTGTTGTGGGAAATGTGAGAAGCTGCATCAGCTCAGTGCCAATGAGGCTATTAACAGCACGAAGGGTCCCAAAGGTCGGAGTGCAGGTGCAGCGCTGACATGGGGTCATCTATTTATTTCATCTGAAATCAAGCCACAAGCACTCTGTGAATGCTAAGCTGGAAAATGTTACATGGGGTCCATGCTCATGTGTCAGTATGAAATGTCGTTTTTTTGTTTGTTTGTTTTTTGGTCTGATTTTTAACACCAGTAGAACCAATTCTGGGGAGAAGAAAAGATAACCAGTTAAAGATTTAGAAAAAGACTTCATGATAAAACAGTATGGTATATTAGTTCAACTGCAACCTGCAACCCAGGCACAATCAATCAATTACAGATACACCTGATCTCAAGATACACATAAAACACACCTGTCCACAGAATACATTTTTTCCATTCCAACCTGTCCAACACCACAGGCAAGACCTAAGAGCTGTCTAATGATGTCAGGGAAAACACTGTAGACCTGCACGAGGCTCGACTGGGCCTTGACCATCTGCAAGAAGCTGAAAGAAATATAAAATGACCATCGATCGACCTTGGTCTGAAGTGCCAAGCAAGATCTTGCCTCCTAAAGAGAAATGCTGAATATGACCCAAAGAACACCATCCCCAGGACATCTTCACTGCACTGAGAAGTATGGACGGGGTAATATGCCGTAAAATCTTGGATGAGAATCCTTCCCTTAGCTGGAACACTAAAGATGGGTCATGGTTGTGTCTTCCAGTATGACATTGACCCAAAACACACCACCAAGGCAACAAAAGGAGTGGCTAAAGAAGAAGCACATTAAGGTAAAGGAGTTCCCTAACCAGTGATCAGACCTCAGTCCTGTTAAAGAATGTGTGGAGGGAGCTGAAGCTTCTAGTTTCCAAGTGCAACCAAGAAACCTTCAGGAGAGATTAGAGTGTTTCTTTCAATAAGGGTTTCTTTCTTGGGGACCAAATACTTATTTCACTCAGTGACATGCAAAACTATTTATAACTATTATGTAATGTGGGGTTTTTTTTCTTGATTTTTTTTTTTTGGTTGGTATTCTGTCTATCTGCATTAAAATGGAAGTGAGCAAACTTGTAAATTCAGCAGGGGCTATGAAGAATTGAAGCAATTTTGAAGGCACAGGGAGATCCAATCAGATGCATTTTAGATGGAAGTCAAATATCAAATGTCTGCATTACCATTCATTTGTCTTGTCTTGCACGTGTTGGCAAAAATGGTCCAGTTTTCCTCCTCGTGCAATAAATAGTTTCAGACTTAATTTCCCTTTTGTTATTATCTCAGACCAATAAAGAGGTTTGCACTGGTATATTGCTATTGTGTATTTATATTCATGATGTTTCCTATGACAATTATGACTGTGCCCACCATCACCGCTGCTGGCACTGCCTCTTCAGACGTGTACTGTTGTGTACTCCTGGGACAGCAGCCGATGCGCTTCTCAACAATGTGCAAACATGAAAAAGTACATCAGAGTAATTGGTGCCTTCCCAGCACGCATTGCTCTGCATAATCAACGTCTCGGTGCTTCACTGGAACTGCTATTCAGGTCCAAAGAGTGGAGGGAGGGAGGCAATCAGGGCACTGGTTTTGCTGTCAACAGCACTGTGAACAAGCCAAGAACTCTCTGGGAACTTGTTCCAGCTTGCAAGATATTAGGTGCTGTCTGAAATGTCCTCTAACACCATCACACAGAAGGGTCAGAAGATTAGACCACCACGCTTCTGAGACCACTGTTCTAAAATGGAAAGAAAAAAAATATTCCACCTTTCTGCTCCCAATATCTTTGCACAGTGAATTTTCACCTCCTTGTGGGTGCCACAGCTGGGAAAACAATTCACAGAGAAAATTTGTTTACTCATAGTTTTATACACATTTTAAAATTATTGCCAAGCATCTGAAGAATTTGTTTTGTAACCCTGGGTTTCCTGTAAGGTTACAGATGCCATTCTCAGACTGGAAGAGACTTTCTATTTAGGCCTGGATCAGTAGACTGGAGTGAATTTAAACTAAATTGCCAGCACATGGATGGATAAGCTTCATTTTTCTGTCCACTAGTGGAAAATTCAGCTGGGATATGAAGCCGTAATATCAACAGAGAAGGCAAAAACCAAACAGGCTCCATGAAATCCAGGCTTAATATCGTGCTGATACGCTCCTGTGTTTACAGTAGAGGGAATGTCAGTTATTGGCTCAAGCTGCTGGTTTATCTGAGGATGCTACATAATCATGTCAGCTTCCAGCGCCCTTCTGAGCTGCTTCTGTGCTAAGCAGCAATCGCAGCATTTCATCGCTCACGTGCTTGCAAGTTCCCACATCTTTTGCATCAGGCCTTGTTTGCACAGCATTGCATGAAACACTACATTATCGCTTAATGACAAGCCATAAACATATTCTTAGAATCATTCTGGAGAGTGGAGACAACAGTATATTACGTTACTTCCTGCCAACTTTCAAACAAAACTCTACAGCGCTATGTGTCAGAGTTATAAATCAGAGTTAAAAATACATCAGATACGTATTTTGTCAAAGATACAGCCCACATGTCTTTCACGATATTATAATTCCCTTTGAGCCTTCAATTGTGCAGGCTTTTCAAAGTCTCATGTAAAATGCAGAACGATAGCTCGAGTCCATTGGAGCTGCGAGTCTCTCTATGTGTGTGTTCATCTGTGTGTGCAGTGGAAACCCATCAGAGCCGTGAGCCTCTGTAACACGCTTGTGTATGTGTGATCATTTGTGTATGTGTGCACTTCAGGCTGGAGACTCTGGAGTTTTGATATTCCTCTGCTTGTGTCTCTGAAATTCTTGCATCAAACTGACAAGGGGTTAAAGCTTTGATGCTGAAGACTGTCAGTCATTGTTTCCTGTAGGTATGGAGCTGTTCTAGTATCAGAAATTTTCTTTAAAGTTGCAGGTTTCCCTCAGGATAGAGGTTGGAGCATTGAAACTGTCAGATGAGAAGACAGGGTCAAGGCTGTATTGGAGATCCACAGTATTTTAGCTTGACTTTAGCCCACAGCCACAGGCTGTAACCATGCAGGAAAAATTCTATTTCAAAAACCCAGACATGCTAAATGATTCATTGAGTTTTAAAGACTTTTCACTTAAGTTTTTTGGATGTCTTCACTGTTGCCTCAGACAGAAAAATAAACAATCACGTCCATGTTCATGCGCCAAGACATATAGCAAAATAAGAGCTCTGTTTATGGAGTTTATATTCCCAAGTTTGATCGACCCCTGTGGGGGCAGCATTGTAGAAGTGTCTCCCTCCGAACTATTTTAGGCGCTTTCCGACACCTCGTAAACCACAGCTAAATATAGGCTTGTCTGTTACTATGGACTTGGCAGGAGCACCCAACAGTCAGAGCACTGTGCAGCAACCCCTCAGGAATTTCTGATCTTGTAATATGAAAACGAGGGGCCTCTCATAGATGTAAACTCTGGCTTGGCCTGTCACCAAGACGCAGGCGAGCTGAGTGGAACAAGAAACTTCTCACAGTTTTCACAGTGCTTTAGGAAAAATACAGATAGAGTCATGGCACCTTAACAGAGCTGCACAATCAGGAGAGTACCAAGAGGCTATATCTTCAATTGCATATTTGCAATTCTCACTGTGACTAAGTCTATTTTATGGAGCAGATATTGCAGCTACTAGATTGCAGATTATAATTTTTCAATCAATCAATCAATCAATAAAATTTATTTCAAATTGACGTAGCCACAAACTAAAGTGGTTTCCATGCATCCAGTTGAAAGTTTCAGAGCTCTAATAAGACAGCCATCCTATTAGAAACAAACAGCAGCGCTAAAATAGCATAGCATTAATTGCTTCTCTTATTTGAAACTGTGTTGCATTTTACTGCCATTTCACCATTTTACCATCTTCATCATCTGACAGCATCTCTGACTGGAGTAGGGGGCTCTCACAGGAATCATTTTTTGCAGAAGAAGAGACTATGATGTGTGAAACATACGGCAATATGCAGAATGCAAGAAAGAAAGCGCGGCTTAATGGTGCATTTGTGCTTCGCACACCGATGGTGACATCATCATTCAGCCGCATCCATTTATCCTCGCCATTACAGCAGTTTTGTCTCAGAGGTGCAGGAAAATCTCCCTCCATGAGTTCGGTTCCATCTGGGAATCCCTGTGCGCCTGTACAGGTGGACTCGCACACATTCTTACTGTCCACTTTGAAAATAACTGTGAGGTTACTGTCTTTGGATGTCGTTGGTGGTTTTGTTAATGCAGAAATGTGTATCTCCCTCCTCTCAGCCCTGTCACAACAGATGACTGCCCCTCCCTGAGCCTGGTTCTGCTGGCAGTTTCTTCCTGTTAAAAGGGAGTTTTTCCTTCCCACTGTCACCAGGTGCCTGCTCGTAGGGAATTGTTTGCTTGTTGGGGTTTTCTCTGTGTTATTGTAGGGTCTTTCCAATATGAATGGAATAGAATCGAATTAAATTGACACCATGTCCATCAGGCGTATTACCTGGCTGATCACTTTTTAAAAGCTTCTGGCCCTACACAAGGCACTCTACAGTAGCTTTCTTTCCCAGGAATTTCAGCGGTCCTAATATGCAGCTGTCAATGTAGTTCCTGAATGTGAATCTTCTTGTTCCGTTATTTATAAATATCACACTCTTGCTGTCTTTTTTTTTCTGACACTCAACCACATACTATATGTTCAGATGAATTATACATAGAGAAAAACAACAACTTTGAATGAACATATTGCTGTTACTGCAGCGTGTAATGTTGCATAGCAAAAAGAACTTACTGTTCAACTTGTTTGCGTAACACGACTGTGCAGCTATCTTGTCCATGACCCTTAAAAGAAAAGCTTATGCAGATCCCAAATGCATTAACTTGTTAAAAGAACATATGATAATGCTACTGTAAGTTAAACGATTCACGACTAAATAAGGCCACAAGAAAAATTACGAGGATCTCACATGAAATTGGATCTCATTAGTCATATGAAAAAGCTGAGTGAGTAAAGAGCTTTGAGCTTTTAAAAGAATGAATAATAGAGGTCATAGAAAGCTGAGCTTATTAGAGTCTCCAAACTTGCGTCTAACTATAACTCTGCATGTGTAGCAGAATATGTGCAGAGCAAAAATGAACTTCATAAAGTTTCCCACTGTGCATTATCACCTACTGCCTGGAAGAGTTTTCCTGTGTACAGTAAAAAGGAAAAAAATAAATAAAAAATCCACAGTGAGAAGGCACAACCGCCCTGCTCTTCTGCTTATGTTTTATTCATGTTTTGGATGTGCAGGGCCTGATTGGGTGTCCTCGACTTTTTTTCTCCCCTTCTTCTTCATATTGTTTGTTGTTTCTCATTTGAACAGAATAATGCATTACAATGTCTCCCATCAAACATGTACTGTGGCGCTGACAGTGGTGCAAATGCTCATTACGGAAGGAGTTCAGCCCTGCTGGGGCCATTTAGAATGAAATCTAATGTGACACCTTAATGACCTGCAGTCAGAATAGAAGTCTGAGCCAGACCGTTTTATGCTGCCTCTATGCTGTTTATTGTTTTGAAGTTGGAGAAATGAACTGGGCACCTCCCCAAGATGTGAGACTTTACATACATGCATCTTCCATTTCATTTTTGAGCTGTTGTGAGTTGATAATTCACAGTTTGCCTTGTGATGGCTCTGCTCTTCACAGAGTCCCTCCTTCATTATTGACACAGGAAAGCTGTTTGCCTACCACCTCACCACCCATGATGACTCATACTGGGCTGAACTCTCCTCTGTTCATCACTTCACACCAGCCACCCTTCCCAACTCCTCTATTCATTTCTCCTGACCTACTTACACATACAGAATTTGGACAGGAACAAATTTTCTGTAGTTGTGGCTCTGAAACCTACCATACTGGGATCAAAATCAACAGCAGTGATCTAGTTGATGGAATTGGAATGCATCACCTTTTCTACCTGATATTCGTTCCTTTCCAGAAACTGTGCAGCAGCTCTAATTTCACTGTTTACAACAGTACAGTGTTGTTCAAAAGTCTTGAACCACTTCTCATTTCATCATGTTTTGCTAGGAAAAGATGAAAAAGGTGGTGGTTTACTGACATGTGCAAATGGAAATATAGTACATGTGTTTTTATAGTTTATGAATATTTGGTATGATCATCTTTATTCCTCTGTCATGAAGAGTTGTGTGGCAGGCAGGATTAGGACTGAGATGCAGGACTTGTGAGACAGAATGTGAATTTAAATCCAACTTTTACAATATGTCAAAACTCAGAGAAAAATACAAAATAGTGCTGAGCAGAAGTCAGGAATACACAATTTGGGAGTCTAGTAATCAAGGAGGAAAAACAACGAACACACAGCAGGAGGGAGGACAGATAATATAGACACAAGAGGTAACGAGTGGAGAGGAAACAGGCGGGGGCACAGCTGGGACTAATCTCAGAGAAATGAGACAAGGGAAGCAAAACTAAATAGCAAACAGGAGAGGCAAGAGGCTGACAAAGTTAAACAAGAAACAACTGAACATGGAAACAGGGACACAGACTTGACAACATTGGGAGGCAGGCACACCAAGGGAAATTAATCACAGACATGAGAAGAAACAACACAGGTACACAGAAGGGAACAAATTAGGGATGATGAGACAAATGTAGTTAAACTAGATGCAGAGCACTAGAGTCAAAAGACCACCAAAGTAAGAGAGACAGAGACTAAACAGATGGCAGACTCACACATACAAACTTAACATGTAGTTTAGGCCTGCCATCTCTCTTTTCCCCCACTTGTCTAGTTTCCTCAAATTGTTTTAACGCACTGCACACCACGCTGAGTGAGAAGACAACCACAGAGACAAGGCCGGGAGCCATGTGCTCTTATACATGAAACCACATAACCGAACGTTTTTAGAGAGTTACCCTTAAGTTTTGAGATGAACAAAATATGGCACATACAATAAAATGCTACAGTTTATAACATTAACGGGGCATCTCACTGGCCCTACACTGGTTCTGTGACACGAATCATCAACAAGAAGGGTCCTGCAACATGCTGCACATGATAGGACCAACACAGAAACCTGACTATGACATCACTGTCATTGCATAAAGAGACAGAAAAATCCACCAAAGCATTGCATACTGTTATACAAGACACTGGAACAACACACCTGCCAAGTACCTTGTGTGCCTGGAAACATAGTTATGTAAAGGGTGGTCAAATATTGGCTTTATTTCTGTTTACTGCACTGTCAAAAAAAACTTCTTTATGGAATTATTTTTCTACTTTAATTATGGTGGCTAAACCTGTTACGCAGTCTTAGAATCATGTGCACTGACCACGAGCTGGTCGTAAATAGATTTAGCAGTGTTTTACGTAACGGTAATATTGTCTCTAAGTGATTTCAAATCTGTCTTTCTGCACTGCAATTTGTTTATGGCAGAATCAGAAAGAACTCAGCCGCTGTTACTCTCCTCATTGTGGTCATCTTATTTCTCTTATTATTATCACAGCATCGGTGTGTGTGTGTGTGTGTGTGTGTGTGTGTGTG
>VOQJ01016362.1:43865-54524 GCA_015052665.1 Apistogramma diplotaenia | reverse complement strand
AAGAACGGGGCGTGCGGGGGTGGATAAGGGCGGGAACAAAACATCAAACAGGAAGCAAAACCTACAGAAGAGTTTGATGGGTCCCTCTGTCAGCAAATAAGGAAACAATTATGAGAAAATGATTAAGGTCAGTGAGGATTATTACACATGTCAAACAGCAAAGAATCTGAGTTACAGTAATCAACCCAAAAATGTGTTTTCACCAGGTTTCACGTTTCCAAGGGCAGCAGCTCTGCAGCAGGCTGATACGTATGTAAATGTGAGACAGTTACAGTCACTTATCAATACTAAAGCTGAACAATCCCAGCAGTAAGTGTGGAAGTGTCATATGTTTACCACAACAACCTTAGAACAACATCAATACGCTCCTCATGTATCCAGTTTATTAATATTCTGTTTGTGCCCAGCAACTAAAATGAGGCCGACAAACGTAAACAAAACAAACGTACGGTTCTGCAGCAGCCAATCGGTGTCTAATTCACCAGCAGCAGCTCTGCAGTAAGAGGCCTTCCAGCAGCTCAAAGAGATGCTACTTTAAAGTGCTCACTTATCTCCAAGCGGCCACCACAGCAGAGGCATCAGCACGTTTGATCTCACGCCGGATCGTGACGCAAGCCTCCATTTATCCGGGCCTGGGGCCGCTATTAGGAGCACAATCGCTCGGGTTTGTGCTTCCTGTCGGTCACAGATTGGGGATCTTTCACGTGTAAGGTGAACCTGTTAACCGCTACACCACGGAGCCACTCCAGCAGTACCTCTGGCCTCGCTTTGATCAGATCCACGTCGACTGGAACAGTGTTGTGCAAGAATGTGCAAAAAGAAAAGCACTCGTGAGGCGCCAAAGTGGCGACCATATGTGCCGCGTTGCGGTGCGGGCGGCGCAGGTTCGATTCCCGACCTGTCGCCCTTCCCCGTCTCTCTCCTCCCACTTTCCTGTCTCGCTCCACTTACACAAGCTATCAATAAAGCCATGAAAAGGCCAAGAAATGTCTTAATTGTAAAGCAGCTGCAGCACTATTGGAGGCCTTAACGTCAGCTGGGTGCAGCCGAGTACTTTGTGTTGTAATGCTGCAGAAATTTGCTGCCGGCTCGGCCGTAAACCTGCACTAAAGAAAATTAATAATGCAATAATCAGGCAATAAACAATAAGGCTGTGTTATTCCAACCAAGGAAGGGATTCTATCATACAGCCCCATAAACATAAAAAAGTGCACAGTGCTTATGCTGCACATTAAATATCACATTAAACATTACCTGCTAACCCGGAGTTCATGATGACAGTGGGCGTCCCACAGCCGGGCAGTGGGGGAGCCACAGGAGGCGGGGGAGGAGGAAGAGGGGCTGATATCTCTGACGCCATTCCTGGGGGTGGAGGGGGTGGAGGGGGAGGTGGTGGAGGTGGAGGCGGAGGTGGGGGAGCTGCTGCTGCTGGAATTGCTGACGTTGGCCCGTTTGACACTGAGAGGTGAACATGAAGTCGAGGGTGAGGAACAAAGCTCAGACAGATATTAATGTTACCGAGTCATCGGCCAATATCAAACCTACATGTGCCGTTCACTGGCAGTGGAGGGGGTGGAGGCGGCGGTGGAACAGCCGCGCCCGCAGCAACCTCAACATGGTTCGGACTGACGGCCGCACCGTGTCCACCGGCCGCGGCGCCCGACGAGCCCTCTGCAGCGGAAGGCGGCGAAGTCAGGATGGAAATGTCGCCGTCTCCTTTCTTCTGGATCTTGATGGTGCCCTGCTTCTCCAGCTCGTGGATCTTCTTCTCAAGCTTGCTCTGTCGCTGGATGGCCTCGTCCTTCTCCTTCAGCACCTGTCGGAGCGAGTGCACCTGCGCGCTGGCGTCTTTGTAGACTTCCTGTGTGGGAGCGATACAAAGAAACGATGAGACGAAGCACGCAGGGACGGGAAAGCATCTCAAAGGTATTTATGAATAACCGCGAGCAGCGGAATCACTTAAGTCTAGATTTCATCTGCTGACGATGCACAAGTATGGTGATATAAATGATTCTTTTACTGTTTTTCTCCAATTAGCTTAATCAAATATCACCAGGTTAAAGAACGTGTGTCAAGGCAGAGATGGTGAGTCTGACCCTGATGGATTCCAGCTCCTTGTTTCTTTGCATCAGCTGCTTCTCCAGCTCCACAATCTTGGCCATGGCCTCGTTCTCCATGTCCTGCAGCTTCTCTGTCATCTATGGAAACGATGGTCAGGGGGAACAGATTACAACTGTCAGCACAGAAATCTAGTGAGGGTTTAATGTTGTCATGGCTTTGGATGAGGTCACAGAAAACCATCTTGCTAATATTCAGAACGCTGCTTTAGAGATGAGATTAAGGTGCTCACATGCGATATGTTCTCCTCCAGCTCCTCCACCCGCTCCAGGGCGGCATTTTTGGTCTCTGCATCCTCCAGAAGGGCTCCCACGTCAAACACATTATCCAAGTAAGCCTGGATCTGAACCTGCAGCTTATCACTCTCCGTGTGCTTTAGTTTCTGCAGGACAGATGCAACAAGTTAGAGTTTGATTGAGTTTGATTAGGATAACATCGATCCTGCTGCAGAGGCGCCGGAGACAGAGAACTACAAAGCTGCCCGCCGTTTCTGAAGTAATGGAAAAGCCATTATTGACTGTGGTTGCCGTCTCAGGGGTGCTGCAATGACAGCAGTGTTCAGAAGAATGTCTGTCTAGCCATTTTCCTGCAGCATTACGTCTCAACTCACATCCAAGTAGTCGTCCAAACACAGCTTGGTGAAGTCGAACTGCAGGTGAACCCTGAAGTTCATGTCCTCCACCGAGTGCACGACGATGTTGATGAACTGCATACACGCCACCTGGGGAACAACAGGTAAGTAAGTAAACCGCACCGACACTGGGCCTTCTACCTTCCATAAACTGTTTATAGGACTGTAAAACACATTTATAGACTGCTCCACAACAGGTCTGTGTTTGTACTGACCGCTCTGCTACTTCCACCGTTTGGTTTCATGCTCATGCATCATACATGCTGCCCTAAGTTATGTCCTGCCCTGAAATTAGGCGTATAAATCCTTATTTTATTACTCGCTTGGCTGGCAGAGAAGCTTATCTGGCAGATTAAAAGGATCAGAAAAAGCAAATTAACAAAATCTGCCAGTTCAACAGAGCCGCCTACCTTATGGGAGCTTACATAAACAGATGTACTTGCAGCTTCTAACGCACGCGCACTCATTCTCACACCGAAACGGGCTCAGCGAGCTTCCTGCAACGAGCTCGGCTGCCCCGGTGTTCTTCTATTCAAACACAGCAGCTGTTGGTTTTTGCTCAGATTAATAAGAATGGACACACAGATGCATGCTGTATAAAATCAGCCATAAGGGGGCACATGCTCCCATGTTTTTCAGTCCTTCCTAATTAACACTGCTCAGCCTGGAAAAGGCAAAGGGTCTTCTCTTACTCTTAGAGCTACTCTAGTTTAAACTGCACCGCACATCTGCAGCAAACACAATACTGCGATTAAATATCGCAGAACTGGAGGTATTTCGAACCCCCTCTGCAGCCTCCTCTGCCCACAGACTCCACAGGTTACAGACTCAATGCTGCTGACGCTGAAAGATCATTACAGGTGTGCACGGGCTCACCATGAAGTCAATGTTGGTGTCCTCATTCTTGAAGTACTCCATTAGCTTCTCAAACCGCTGCGTCTCCATACATACCTGCAGAGAGACTCATATTACACTAAAACAGCCACAACAGAAGAAATTCAGCACCTCACAGATCTTTTAATCATATTATTAATACCTGATTTAAAAAAAAAAACTACTGATGTAAGCTGCTAAATACGCTACAGCACACTGTGATCTCACAGTGAGCCGTTTCCAGAGCGATAATTACTGGGATAAATTTTTATGAACTGCTGCTGATTCATTCTTTTTGTTCAGTTGCCGCTCGCGCAGCCCATCTGTGTTCAATATTACTCCCAGTGTGTTAACGCATATGTAGAGAGGAATTCGGGAGATACAAAGAAAGAGCAGAGAGATGCTGCGGAGTTCAGCTGGATGTCAACGAGGCAGACAGAGGATGATAAAGAACTGAGAAAGAAGGGAAGAGAAGAAGAAGAAGGGGTGTAACGCTTTGAGCTTCAGCCTGCAGCCCCCCATCACTCAGCAGCATATCAAAGTCACTCAGCAAAATAGATCTCACATTATGGAAGACAGTGTCACTTTTCATTTGACATAATATAAAAAGAAAGGAAGGAAAAACTGAACCCTGCCTCCACCAGACTAGAGAAACATGCTCTCATGCTTCCAGCACTTATATTCTCCAAATGCTTCCTCAACCTTCATCTCATTAGACCAGCAACCTTCTCTGTGCCTTAATCTCCCACTAATGCCACTGCCGCTGAGAGCAACACTCAATATTTCATTCCGGAGTGTAAATATTACATTAACCGCAGTCAGCCCGTGTTTGTGGGGCTGCTGCTGGTGCTCTCTCCATCACAAACCTCCCGCTTCCTTCTGCAGAAAGCCCCATCCGGACACGCAGGGGTCAGGCGGGGCTGCGTCTGAGCTCCGATTCTGCTGCCAAACCCAGTTAACACGCATAACTCCATCTTATGTGATGCAGCTAAACACGGCGTCCGTAACCATGCTGACTAATACAATTAATTCCTCGATGTTATCCCTTTGAAGCAACGAGGAATATCCCGGCATTCCTCCCGGGCTTAGTCTCTCTTTGAAACGGCCCGGCCACATTTCCGTACCTCCTTAAAGTTGTCGAACGCAGAGAGAATGATTTCGTGGCCTCCTCTCACGAGACAAACCGCCGCCAGGAGCTCCAAGACCAGCGCTTTGGTTCTGGAAAACGGGGAGAAAATAACGGCAGGAATAGTTAGTGAGTGAAAACTTCCAGTGTGGCGGTAAAGCTTAAACACGGAGCAAGCAGAGCAGAAAACGGCTTCATCTGGGTTCATGTCACTAATGAAACATCTCGTAATGTCTTTTTAAGTTCAGGACACGTCGTAAACATCGACTACTGTCACACACATTTTCGCCGGTTTAACCTCTGTGTAGAGGCCGGTGTTAAAGGGCAGCTATAGAAAATGAATGCGTGTGTCCTGGTTCGTGTGAGCGTCCTAACGTGCACAGACGCTGAAACAGCCGACTCATCCTGTCGCTTCGTTCGCGCGGGATTTCTCCGCCTGGACGAGATGAAATGTGACAGGTGATGTGAAGTGCTTCCACATCCACTTCTGAGGAAATCCTTAAACCCGGGGCATGAAGTGAAAACACCACGCTGCCCACGCACACACACACACACACACGCACACACACAGAGCTCTCGTGGTAGCGTCTCAGTGAGCAGCTGCCAGTGTGGTGGACTGTGCCAGCGGTGCCTCGACCCGTCTGTCGGGACGAATGTGCCTCTGAGCAACAAGGACACTTAGTCTGGACTCAGTCTGACTGTGCAGGTGTGCAGAAGCTAATGTTTGTCCTTTTATGGATCTGGAGCCAAGTTTTATCCACCAAAAAGAAACTTGAGATTTTTTTTTTTTACTTATGGTTTAACTCACCTTGGGTTTTTATTGTTGAGGCTTAGTGCAATTTCATTCACAGCGTGCGGGTGCGACATGACCATGTTGAAGCCGTACTGGAGGATGAAAAATAAATGAGGGGGGAGAACGACAGAAAAGGTGGATCTGGCTGCACAAAATGCAGTGTGTGTGGACTGGATGTTCCCTGCAGAGGCCGGCTGACCTGGTAGTTCATGATAGCGCGCAGGCACATGATGCAGACGTGGACGTCATCTTTTTTGCAGACCAGTCTGGAGTTTTTCAGCGTTCTCCGGCTGGGCAATGTGTTGCAACTAAAAACATATACAGAAGAGATTTAAATGAGTCGGTGATAACGGGAATAACTTCGACAGAAGAGTTCACAAGAACTGAACAAACAAGACAACAGATGCCATTTGTAAACGAGCTCTCATCACACACCGTCTCCTTCACATAATGAGGCCGTTAGGCTGCCAGGGCACCTTACATTAACACGCACAAAGGCCATAAAATCGAGAGCCACGCACGGGGCCACCGGGTGCCTTCTTTCGATTGTTTAAACAGCCTTCGCAGAGATATCACTTACAGCTTACACAATAGACGCCGCTCATTTGCATGCAGCACGGTGACTGTGCAGCTTTATCGGGACAAAAACAAGGCCTCTGCTCCTGGTGCAGCTCGCGCAGTGAAAAGAGAAATGCTGGAGTCTTACAGGATAAATGTGCAGAGACAGTCAGACCAGAAGAGTTCGCTTTCAGACTTTTAGCACGAGATACAATTACCAAACCCCAGTTCTGGGGAAATGTGTGTCTTCAGGCTACCGACAGGCATGCCCGTCCGAGTCATCTGTGGGCGTGACTTCTCCGCGAGTCAAAGCACAGCGTGGCGGGTGTGCATGTGCGCTCGTCTGAAAAGGAGTTTCAAGGCAGAAGAAGCAAAGTACTGGTACTAAAATAAGCAAAAAAGGGTGAATTTGAGGCATGTTGTGTTCTTGCTCACAGTGACCAGATTTGTTTTTTGACTATTTCTGCAAAACAAATCTGCACACTGAAATAAACGTGGTCGAAGAACAAGGTTCGTCCCGGCAGACGTGGAGCACCTGCTCCAAACAGCATCCGGGGTTTTCCCACTCCTGATTAATCGGCATCCAGGAAATGACTAAACAGTCGTTCCTAATCTCAAACCAATGTAATGACGCATTATTATGTAAGAGGAGCAAAATGAATATGACTGAGGAGGAGGAGGAGAAGGAAAGCAAAAAGGGAGGATGAGGAAAAAAAAGATACAAAGGAAGCTGAAGATGTGCAGGCAGCAGACGATGAAGAACAAGGAGGTAGATGAAGCAGAAGCAGGAGAAGAAAGAAGTAAAAGAAACAGAGGCATCAGGACAAGCAGGAGGAGGATGAGGAGGACAAGAATAAAGAAGGAGAAGCAGGTGAAGAAGAAGCAGACCTTTTCAGTGTTCAGTGCTTCTGCAGAACAACAACACTGAAGCTAAACAACATACATGACTGCAGTTCTATTTACAAGCTACCAAAAACAGGTCTAACACACCTACGTGTTACTAGCTGCAGCTCTTCACACATACCGTCTTAACTGAGAACACTTTGGGCAGCTCAGCGCACTTGGTGTCCTTCAAGGCAGCAGTTTCAAGAAGACACACACAGGAGACTTAATGTGGGCTCTGACAGTTTGAGTGCTCATTATCCTACTTCAAAGTCAAAGTAAAAAGCATAAAGGGGGAAATATTCTGTATGATGGACAAAGTGATAATGTTAGGAGCTATAAAACCACATGAAGGTCCAAGCAAATGCTTCAGAATTAATTTGATATTTAAAAAAAACAGAAAAAACATCCAAAATACAGAAGATTTTTAGGAGCTACTTATTCTATTGGTGCTGGTTGTAGCCTGGTGTTGAGGCTTCACATGGTCGTTGTAGAAACTAGGCTAACGTCTGCACAGAATGGCATTTAGGGAGCCACACAAGCAGCGCGCAGACACAGAGGCAGGAACAATGAGTGCAGTAAAAGCCATTTGCTCCAAGGAAAGGAGAACTCAGTCACAAGCGCAGGAGGGGGGCTGGGCTGGCAGTACAAATAATTCACATCCCCGACACAGACAGCGGGACAAATAAACTGGGCAGCTCTAACAGGGAGGTATAAAGTACAATGAGGCAGAGGGATGTGGATGTGTGCCTCTGCTCGGAGCTCTACAGGCGCGCCTGTGCCTCTGGAGGGGACGGGGATGCGGGGTTAAAGCTGGAGAAAGCTCACTGCGGGCCAGCACAGCAACACTGAGACTTGCCTGCTGTTGAAGACTGGCAGACAAAGGAGCAGATGACTATTGAGGGGGTAAGGGGAACAAAACAGAAGAGACAGTCAACCTCAGTGAAGATGCATGCTCAAGAGTGACGTCACATCTGGGAACATCAGATGTGTAGGTGAGGCGACGTGACGCAGGAGTGTGAAGTTATTTATGGGACAGTATCGATGTTTGACAGTTATTTAAATATCAGAAACGCGTGAATGAACTATGTGCAAACAACAACAAACAGGAGCTTATCGTGCGGCCCGTCGACAGTGACCACAATCAGCAAACTGATTCGTCAGGAAAGCACTCCCACTTTGAGACAAAGTACACAAAAAGTGTCCGACTCGATTATCATTTGAGGATCTTGCATTAAGACGACATGTGCTTCCATGACTCAATAGTGCTCTTCGTGTTCAAGTTAACCTCTTCAGACTAAAGGATTAGAGGCCGCAGAAGTCAGCGAGACTGCTGTAACACAACAGTGATGGAATGGCAGGCGAGATTAATGCACAAAAGAATGGGACCTGTGCTTCAGAGCTCACATTAACACGAGTTTATGCCCTGAAATCCTCTGCACGTTGGATTTTGAGTAAAAAGGGTCTGTTTGGTGTTTATAAAAGCCGAGAAAAAAATGAAATTTTACTTTCACGGAAAAATCTGTCACATGAAAAATTAATGTTACTTGCGGAATAATCACAGATTATCATAATAAAAAAAAACTCCAGACAAATGCTACCCCCACCCCCGTTTCTTAAGCCATTTAAAGACTTACAGACCTCCTGACTACACAAAGGAGGCGGCTGAGGCATCATATCAAACGTGTGACTTCTCAAAAGGCTCACAATTCCGTGTGTGTGTGTGTGTGTGCATGTGTGTGCATGCCATACCGTATTGTGGAATGTCGCCCGACTCGGGTGATACCGTTCCCGGTGATGGGAGAAGGTAGGGTGCTTCCTCCGTGCAGGTCTTCTATAGAGCGACTCCACGGCTTAGACTTATCCATCATGGCCTCGGGGTTGTTCTCCACACAGTCGCCATCAAAACTGTTGTACCAGACATTTACTCGGATTAGCTCAGATAAGTTATAAGCCATAAATAACAGACGGACTGTCAGCACATTGCAATCAATCTGATGCGTCTGCAACTGGTCTCTTAGCAACAGGGGACTCAACTCAACTAGTTGCCAACTGGTGTTATTCTGGTTGCACTTCTATATAAAAGCAACACCTGTGCCATTTTGCATGTATATTGGCATTCTGCAGCAACTATTTTAATCTTTAGAAGTGTGTAAATAATGCAATCATGTGACACAGCTTCATGGAGGACTGTAGCGAGCGCCCGTATAAGAACTGCAGTAAACTCGGAAGCAGCTCTTTCTAAGCTAACCTAGCGAAGCCAGCTAAGATGCTAAGCTAAGCACATGTTGAAAACAAAGGCACACTGACCACCTTATAAAGCAGATGGCAATTTTATTAGTAAAACACAAACATCCCTCTTATGTGCTAGGTCGTTATCTTCAGTACAGGGCAGGTACTAACTCTTTCAGAGGTGAAAATGTGTTCAACTCCACGTTGCCAAAAAAATAAGATTATGTAACCTGTGTAAAAGGTTTTTGTTTCAGACATGATACCGTATATTAGAAGGAAAGCTCATATTTTGTTGTACCTGGCACAAAGTGTGGAAAAGCTGCTGGTTAAATCATACCTTTTATGATGCATTTCAGCTTCTAAACTGGCCCTTTGACTTTAATTTGCTGCTGCAGCGGTCCTGTGTAGACCCGGTTTTACGGCTAACCATTCATAATTTCGACAGACTATAGTAACATATGGTGAAGTGGATGGTGAATTAAAAATTTAAGTGTGTGGCTCTCTGGCCCTGAACAGGGACTTTGTGAGTGACTAATAATCACACTGTCAATCTATGAATAGAAGCATATGGTTAGTTTAACACACACACACACAGTGTCTGTGTGTCAGCAATGGGCGCCGAGTGACTCAGTGTTTCTGACAGCCGGGCTGCAGCGATGGCGGTGCTGGTGCTGCGTGGAGACGCATCAGCGGCTGTGCAGAATAGCAGCGTTGTGTTGATTATGACTCCTGCACATAGACCATTGTGGTGCAGAGAGAAAGAGCCGGCGGAGACTTACGTGACAGCGTACTGTGCGAAAGAAAGGTAGTCCACCAGCACATCCAGGCCTTTGTTCTCTTCATTTAGGAACTCTCTCACCCACCTGAGGAGAACGGGAAGCATTTAAACCGGGAACGCTTCAAATTCCACTAGTTCAGTCAGATACCAGACGAAGCAAAGCAGGACTTCAGAAACGAGACAGTTTTGAGCTTGAACTCTAATTCTAACAAATTCAACACCTCAGATATTACGTCTGCTTCGTTTACCATAAAATAACAGGGGGGCAGGCCTCACCTGGCCCATGAATTTTGAACCACTGAAAATGGCTACAATTCTTAAACATGTAAAACTTCTGTGAAACCTCTTAAATTACAGCTGAAAGTCTGCACAAAAACTCTATGGAGGGCACTGTAAAACAAGTTATATATAATTAGCATTTTCCTTGGGCTCCCTGACCTCAGTAGATGTTTCAGATTGTGCCCCCCCCCGCAGAGAGGAACTGCAGTGCCCATTTCAAAGCTTCAGAGCAACAAACATCACACGTGCAAAAACCAGGAGCGTCCACACACACAAATAGAATCTCATTATTAAGTCTGTCTCTTATGTATTTATTTCTCTTTACCCCCCCCCCCCCCCCCCCCCCCCCAACCCCAAAAACAAACAAACAAAAAAAAACCAAAAACACC
>VOQJ01016362.1:13418-24044 GCA_015052665.1 Apistogramma diplotaenia | reverse complement strand
GACGTGTTCCTGGAGACTGCTGAAGAATGCTTGTTAGAATTGTACAAGCTAGCTTTTAATCCAAACGGCCCCCTGCTGTGATCCAAGGCCCGCCTGCTGATCAAATCTATTAAGAGTCCTGCTGCCATTCTTTGAAGACTACAGTCACAATATGCTGCGAGAAGACACGATCAAGTCCAAGTGCAGGCCTTCAGTTATAGTTTACATAACTGATAAAAGGGAATCAGGCAGTCAGAGTGAAAACGCTGAGGGTGTTTCAGGCACAGGAAAACGGCCCCCTTCTGCCTCTGTCATGTTAAGGCACAGAGCAGATTGAGGGGAATCATCCTAACTGTTTGCCACTCAAACTGAAAAGAGGCGATCAGAGTCAGGCGGTGCCACTCGATCGAGCAAACTGCCGTGAGTCACAGCTGAGACACATTAGGGTTTAAACGGCAGTAACTAACACTAAATGCCCTGATTACAGCACTAAGTTCTTCTAATGCTGGAGGGCTTCCATCCCGCCGAGAGCTGAGGCATCACGCTGGCAGCAGGGAGGAGATCTGCAGTCAGCGGAGGAGTGTTTTTGGACGCCAGTTGCTTTGTTACTTCTCACTTCAGAGGGGAATTCCTGTAGAAGTGTGTGGCTCTGATAGCAGATGTGATTAAGAAAAGAGCCTAATCCCTCAGCGGTGTGACGTCAAACCTCTCTCAGCCCCGAGTCTGCTGCCTCCAAGCACAGAAACAGACTCACCGGTCGGTGTCTGACAGGCAGCAATCACACCCCAGCACAACGCGTCCACCTAAAGTGCTTTTTGTAATGGGCTTACGGGCTAAACGACTGGGCCCGCCAACGCCAACAGAACTAAAAACGCTCTGGAGCGGGGTGGGGAAGGAAGCCAAGCCAAGTGAAATCTCCAAGACGAGTTCAGGACCACGCAGTGATAAGAACCGGCTTGTGCTCAAGTCGAGTTAATGTGTACAGCATGAGGGCGCGAGGCCAGGCGACAATCACGTTTGACCCACATTTTGCCAGCTCTCAAATTTCACTTCACTGTTCCTCTGTGCAGGTCTTTATTCAGCGGCTGGGGAGCGGAGCTGCAAAGCACAAAGTCATTTGTTACTCAGTCATGGCTTTAAGACACAAGTACAGCAGGAAATGCACACTTTTGTGTCCGGAGGGTCCTTCATGTTCGTGCCCAGGTAACACAAGTGCAGACGGATCTGTGCCAGTTTATGATGTGACAGATGTTTCAGAGGAGCAGGCCTGTCTGGAGCCATAAAGCTCGGGGAAAATGGCAATAAAATCAATAAGTTACCACTACAGGTGTCTCATTTACAGAAGCTGCTACAATACAACATGGGGTCATTTTGTGTATTTCAGTACTGCAATGTGAGACGTTTAAAGCAGAAAAGCTGACTGAGATACTAAATTTAAAAAATGACAATAAAATAAATGGGGGGGGGGGTCATCCTACAACTTCATCGCCACTTTAATTACGTTTAAAAACCCACAACAAAGTTCAGCCAAACTCAGCACAGATACAAACCGCATGTGAATAAAGAGACGCTTTTCTGAACAAAAGCGTGCAGCACCAACTGAGGTCCAACCTACACACAGCTGTCCCGTCCCGGGGCACCGGAGCATGGAGGGAACAAAGGGAAGACAGATGCAAACGACTTTTTTCTTACCAGCACGATCGCAAATCTCTCCTCCAGTTCACCCGGGTCTGGCATGGGAAGCTTCAGGGGCATGCTGTGGCCCCTGAGATCGGTGTGGTGGTCCATGCTCCCTGCGTTCCCCATGTTTCCACTTTGACCAGAAGCCCCAACTTTTTTCCTCCCCCCTTTCCGTCCACTTGAGGGGGAAAAGGGAAAAAAACTGCACAGCGATAAAGGGAGATATCCACACGCTCTTCGCTCCGCTCAGTCTCACTCGCAGCCTCCTCGCAGATTTATCCAGGTCACTTCTTCTTCTTCTTCTTCAACATAAAGCACATGTGAGGGAAGTAACATAAAGCGACGGGTCCGAGCGGCGGCGGCGGAGCTCCGGATGAAACATTCTGACGGCAGGGGGAAGAAACCTGGGAACGTGACTCGACTCACTCGGACCTTTCTCTGCACTTATCCGTATCTTGCACAATTTCGGCTCCACTCCCAGCTGCCAGTAATGACGACGAGCATGATTCACGATTACTGCAGCCTAACAGTTAGTAGTGACTGAGGCTTTCCTAATCCCTCCGCTCCTGACCAGCTAGTTACGGAGGTGGGGGGGTCCACTCGCTCGCGGACACTTGGACACGCTCGCAGGCTGCGCGCACACTCTCATCCCTCTTTACAATGAGTCCTTTCAGGGGGCGAGCCTCCCACTTCTTCTTGGGGCGTAGCTCCCAAAGCCGTAGCTAAGGAGATGCTATGCTCGGTGTTGCATTGTGGTACTTTGAGTCCATTAGGTCCCCCCCAATCCGCTCAGGGGCCAGTAATCAAGGGGCCCCTCATTCAACAAAAGCGCGACTCGAGTCTCTGTGACGTGAACTTGTTAAAATAAAGTGGTTAATTTGTTACAGAATAATTTGTCACCGAGCTTTGTCACAATTACTTCACCGTCTAAGCACTTTCTGCGGAGTTTAGCGTTTCTGAGCTGAACCGAGCATCGAGTGTTCAAATCAGTAACTCCAATCAGTGCGTCACAAGCAGCCGCAGCAAGATAAGAGTATTAATAGTTAGACCTGTTTCTAACTTATTGTTTTCTCCCTCAGAACAGTCAGCTTTTATCGCCTGCAAATGTGCAAACCGATAACCTGCTTTTCCGTAGCAGAAGCGCACTTAATACTAATGAAAATAATGAATTCTTTCAAGTGTCACCAGTTTGCAAAGCAAATGTCTGAAAGCTGGCTGTAAATCCAAACTCACGACAGTTTAAAGTTTATTGCGACTGCTTGCACACAAAACTGCATCCTCCTATATGGAAATGTATATAAATTTAACAGAACCTTTACAATCACGCAGTGAAATCATTTGCAAGTACAGAAACGGGTCGTGTTTGAAAAGATGTGCGAACTTTATTTTGAGGCAGAGAAACCATGAGACGGCAATCCTACAATATATGAGAGAAAAGCCCAACAATCAGATGATCCATACTAACAAGCACTTGGTGATGGTGGACCGCTCCCTTTAAACAGGAAGAGCAGAATCAGGCTCAGGGAGGGGCAGCCATCTGTGGTGAGTGGGTGGGTGGGGGGAGAAGCGTGAAAAGGGAAGAGGGACCACAAACAGGACAGATCACAGCTATGGGAGCAAAGTTGATGAAAGGTCATCAGGAGTGAAAGGAGAAGGGGCTGAAGTAGGTGTCCAGTGCATCAGAGACGAAACCCAGCGTGACTGTGGAGTGGGTGACACTCAGTCCGTGACTCAGCTGCCTATTTCACAGCCTTTTTTCATTAGACCTGGCCAAAACATGTTTCAGCACAGTGATTTCTGATATCTTGTGAATATAAAAATGGATGTCAGCTGAGTCTCGTCACTGACACCGGTGTGTTCCTGTTGCAACAAGTCCAAATGTCAGCTGTGAAAAATCCCTGTTGCTCTTTTACTTTTTTGCTTTCTGTTTGTCTTCCTGTTTGTCTTGGACGTCTCGCCTCAGGTGGTAAAAGTCAGTACTTTAGCATCTCTGGAAAGTCCCTGAATGGGAACCATCACCCAAAATGATCCAACACCAAGATCGTGTTTTTTTTCTTGTTTTTGTTACAAAGCCTGAAAGATACGCTGCATATCTCACTTTTTTTTAACCCAATCACAACCTTCACCGTGCCTTAAAATGAACACTGATGCAGTCAGGGTGGGGACCACATTACGCACAAGCGGGTGACATCAGCATGCAGAGTTCTGGAGATGATCCAGAGGTTCTCCAGATGCACAGTGGATTCAGTCAAGTTCCAGGACTGAGCCTGTGGAGGAGGGTGTCACGTATGAGGTTAGCAGGCTGGACACACTGAGGATGCAGCACACAGCTGACTGACCTCACTCACTCACTACGCGCTCCGAGCTGAGTGTTGTTTTGCTCTGAGAACCCCTCCCCCGGCACCGCGTTGTGTACCACATGTTTAATGAGTATGATCTGCTTAGATCATCGTTCAAGCCCATAAACGTGTCTTTTTCTCCATCATAATTTCATCATAACGCATTACTCCTATTCAGTGCATTCAGACATGCTGATCTGGGGAACAGTTTCTTGGCCCACTTTGGGCCTGAGCATCATTTTAATCCCACAGCCTGAGTACTGTTGCTGACCATGTCCACAGTTTAGTCATCTTCTGATGGCTGCTTTCAGCAGGATAACACACCATTTCACAAAGCTCACAACATCTCAGTCTGGTTTCTTGAAGATGACAATAAGTTCCCTGTATCCACAGGCACCAGACTCAATAATGCACCTCTCAGCGCAGACAACGGTCCGTACTTTACAATGACAGCAGACCAGCACATGACACAAGCCTGAACATTAAAACAGTGACAACACAGAGGATCTGTTAAGTGCAGTGACAAACAAGTGAGGCTGTGTGTGGAATAACAAGGGTTCCTGACACAGCAGCAATTAAAAAGTCCATGCAATTTTTAAATGTTTAATTTCAGTAGCTGTAAAAGCTGCAGAAAGATGATCTGCCTTAATGCAAAACAGCAGCTCCGCTTTCATACTTAGTATTCTTCCAAACACTGTGCATTTGATGCCAGGAGCAGGCTGCACGTATGGGTGGAGGCGGCACTTCACAGCTGCATTACCGAGAGAAAAAAAAATCTTTTCAGAGGGGGTAATGATGGCTTCAAATATCTCCACGAGGAAATATAAAATGCAAAAGATGTGCCAAAAACAAAAGGCAGCACAATCCCACCACTGTGCGAGGAACCTCGCAGGGAGTTCGCTTGGCTCCTCGGTTTAGTAACATCTGTGAAATCAAGTTCTCTTAAGAGGCTCAAAGTTATATCCTTTCTAAGGCCGGAGGAGACTTAACAAACGTGTCTTTGTATCAAAGCTGGAGGACGCAGTGATTTAATCGAGAACCGGTGCATCAGGGCAGTGGTGCCATCTAGTGGACATCCAGTTTATTTCCTACTCTGGAGCGGACGATGACGAGCCTGAAGCACAAACGCTTTCCAAGATGGACTAAAATAATCTAATTATGTCCGAGGACAGTCTTTCAGTGAGTGCCCAGCGTAATTAGTGACCAAAATATTAATTTTGATGACATAAAAACCACAGATCAAACCACCCATCGAGGTTAGGAAATCAGACCAAGTTGTTTGTCCTACGAGTTAATTTTTACACGAAGATGTAAAATATGCACACGCGCTCTGCCAACGACACACTTCACAGCACTTTCACACAAATGGAAGCCGACAGGATTCAGGAGGCTGAGTATCAAACTATATTTATTGTATACAGTACAGGGACCAAAGGGAAAAAAGGAATATCTGCCAGTATCACCATGCAAATCTAAAGTAATGAATCTTAAAATGCAGGTGAGAAAAAAAAAACAAAAGGTTTTATCAACACACGAGCATAAAACAATGTTAATGTTTGGATAGACTTTTTACAAACTTATTCAAATTGGCAACATGTCATGTACGTTTGTATACAATGAGTGAAATACTTGATCTTGGATGAGATAAAATTTCTGATAAAAAGTGAAAGTTTTCCCCCTTTTACAGTCCTGGAAAGGCATAAAGTCAACTTACACATGAAAACAACTGTCTGCTGTGCAATAATACCAACCACTGACTTACAATAACTTTAACATCTACATTTTTATATTAGTCAAACCCTTTTATAAAAAGAAACCTTATTTCATTTAGCATTTTTGGTCCAAGAACCTTATTGTACCATCAGTCAGATAGATGTACGTTGAGGGTAACAGTATTGAGGTAAATCATCCATATGGATATTTCCAAGCACAGGTTTTTCTCTTGGTGAAGAGAAATTGTGTCTGGTTAGATTATTTATAACTTTTGAAACACTACTAAAAGCTGCATGAGTGTAATGTCATAGCTTCTCTCCATCTATGGACACATTTGCACTGGCTGTTAAACCAGCAGCATTTCTCATATGTGCCTCAATTTGAATTCTTATTATGATCTGGAAAAAATATCAACAAATGGCAAAAGGAAAAAAAAATATGTGCAGTTTAGCTTACAAAACACAGAGAGACGTGAGCATCGCAAAACTCCCATGATGGTCCCACCCATTATGAGCCATTTGGGATGCGTTCTGTCCTGGAGAATTTGAAATCGTCAGTTTTGGTGAATAAAAAGGTTAAAAAGTTACCCTACAGTCAAGGTCAGGATTTGGCCCCAAATTATCTGCATTTTTTTTATGTGAAGTCTTTCATTTAGCCAAGTACAGTGGAACAAAGCAAAACCTGAAGTGAAAAGGGGGAGGAGAAAAAAACGTGTCGATGCCCACTTAACAGATTCCTCCTGTCTGTTGCTGAAATACATCAATAGTGTCCTCGTCCTCCATCTCCAGCTGCAACGAAACAGATGCACATCATCATCATCATCATCATCTCAGAGCACAAACATCTTTGCAGAAGTCTTTCAATGTTATCTTTCATCCCTCATAAATTTAGGCAAGTTTCCCTGCCTACATATAAGCTGATGGACGTCATCTTTTTGTCAAAGAACAAAACAACAGTCGTGTCAGTCACATTTGAACAGCTGATTAACAAAAGCTGTCAGTGATCAACAAACCATCCAATGAAAAATGCCACCGAGGACACACTGTTCTCACTTTGTGTGTCCCTACAGGTGACCTCCATCTGTAGGGTGGCTGGGCTCAGCCTCAGCCAGACACTGATGATGGACAAAAAGGCCCGGCTCACAGTCTCCCCTCTAATTCATCCCACAGGTGTGCTCTCTGTGCAGGCCAGTCAAGTCCTTCCACACCAAACTGGCTCATCCATGTGTTTATGGAGCTGCTTTGTGCTCTTGTGCACAGCCCAACAACCCCACACCACTACCCCCCCTCAACCAAACTTTACACTTGGCACAATGCAGTCAGACAAGTACCGCTCTCCTGGCAACCGTCAAACCCAGACTCATCTATCGGATTGCCAGACAGAAGTGTGATTCAACACTCCAGAGGACACATCTCCACGGCTCTAGAGACCAGTGGCGGCGTGCTTTACACCACTGCAGCAGACACTTCCTATTGCATTAGGTGATCTAAGGCTTGGATGCAGCTGCTTAGCCATAGAAACCCATTCCATAAACCTCTATACACTGTTGTTGCAACCTCAGCATCCAGTGACTCATTCCCACTTGTTTCCACTTTGTTCAGTCCTGGCTACGATGCATGGGTGGATTCATGTACATCTTTTTCAGATTTTTGAAAACAAAACGAATTCAAACTTGTTTAAATTCACGAGTCGTTTTCCACTTCGCAGCAATCCTTCATCTCCACAAACAGAACAGTTTACAAAAAAGAGTTAAAGCCCAATACTGCAAAAACATCCATGTCAATGAGTGACAGGGCAGCTGCTTCCAGAGAACACCGCTACAAATACCATTTCACCCTGTTGCAACTGCAGAGGTAGATAAACATGCGACTGGCAGCAGGACAAAACTGTCTGAAGAGGTGAAACTGAATACTGTACTTTCTGTGCTGGCATGAAACACATTTGAGAATATATAATTAAAAATAATTTAAAAAAAACATGACAGATTTGATTTAAAGAAAAAACACAGGTGACACATGGATGGATCTGCAGTGCATTTTTACCAACCTGTGCAGGTGTGTCTGTTTCATTAATTGGTTGTCCATCAAACCTAAACCTTATCTGACGAATTGACAATCCCTGAAAAAGAAAAAATCATTATTAGCCTCTGCATCTAATTACTGAAATAATATGCAACAATATCAGTACCGTCATCAAAGGGAAAGACTGGTTTGTTTATCAGGGCGAACTTGCCTGTCTTTCGCAGTATGCCTTCATTAGCTTGCTGAGCGGAGTGTGCCTTTTGATTTTGAACTGTACAACCGAGCCATCCTGACCAGCTACCTTCAGGTTAATGTGGTCATTCTCAGTCTTCACCCCTTCCTGCAAACAAAAGCCAAAGTCACAGACAGAAGCAGCACCGGGAGCAAACCCCGATTAGCTAAAAGGCAGCAGCCAACCTAAGTTGGACAACTACCATTTACAAGACAAGCGTAGGTAGCTTTTTACATCCAAACCGCGCACACACATGCACGCTCCTTTCGCTTCTCCCGGTGGTTAGCATAGCAGGCTAGCCCGTGTTCAAACTGGCGCAGAAAGCCACAATGGCGCAAACAGTAGGAGAGGGAAAAAAAAAAACACGCAAGCCATTCATTTCACTAGCACCCTGTTACCGATCCTAGCAAACAGTTTCACTGAGAGGTAAACCGACGCGCAGGAGTAGCGGATCTGGAATATGTTTTTAATAAAAACAGGGCATGCAAAAACTGCGCTTAAAGCCAAAACATCCGCAAATGGAACAACCTTTGTTTCCCCCCCGTCTACCCGCTCAAACTAGGAAACTGTAGCTTTTCAGAAGGGCTAGCTTAGCAGAACATGCTAACGGCGGCTTGCAGCGGGCATCATCAGCACCTAAAGGCGAACAAGAACCAGACGTGTCTCGGCAGGAGCGCCGCACCGACCTTTGGCTTTTCTTCGGACATTCTGCTATTTTCAGGTATTTATGAGTAACGTGGGCTCCGGCTGATGATGGTGAAGCGGGTTATCAGCTCCTCCGGCTCTTTCGCTTGGCTAGGGAGCGCGCACTGATATTTACGATCTAATTCGACCAAAACCGTCACGTGCTCCATTTTTTTTTCGGGGCCGCGGATGCGTGAGCGCGGAAGATAATTTGCGCACTCCCGCGACATAGGTGAAACAATGGGGTCCTCCTGAAAGGAAACCTGTGAGCTCAGGACGGGGGGGCCGCTCAGAGGCTTTCAAATGCAGCTAATTTGCGACGGAAGCCGGCAACACTCCCCTCCATTACCATAGTAACTGCACAGACTGTCTCTGTTTACTGTACTTGTCCTATGAAATCTGGTGTAATAGTAAAATAAACATTAAACAAGTAAACTTGTTTGACTTTTGTCTTTATAGAAAAAAAATTGACAACTGACAAAGGTGTTTCGTGGCCAGGTGAGACCTTTGGTCTCTTTATGCCATAATAAATTAAGCAGATAAAAACGCTGGAGTTGGTTCAAAGTGTTGGAACTTGTATTTGGTGGTTTTTCTCTCATAATGGGTCCAAAGATATGTTTATAGAAGTGAAGGAGGTCAAACATAGGCCGATGAAATGAAACAAACTCATCAGAGAGTTAGTCAACAGTCTGGTACATTTTTTAAAAGAAAGTATTTGCTGTTATTATTATGTTTATATCACTTAATAACAATTATAATAGTCACACACACCATGTTAATGAACTCTGTATGCCTTGATTAGTGAGAGTCAGGCACCTTCTTGGTTCACATGACACTGTAACACCTTATGTTGTATTTCAGTCCACTTATGACAGTGTGTCCACTGAAGTTGAAGTTGCTTCTCTTTTCTCTTCTGGTTCTGCATCTGTCTCTTTGTTTCCTTCTTCTTCTCTTCGCTCTGTGTTCTCAAATTAATCCTAAATGTCTGTGTCTTGGTTTTTGTAGGACTGCTTTCGTGCATTTGCACAACAGCTCTAAAATTAGAAACATCCTGTATCAGAGTGATGCTGCAAAGCTAAGTCATGCATTTATTACTTCTAGGCTGGATCATTATAGTTCATTATTATCAGGCTGCCCTAACAGCTCCCTGAGAAGTCTTCTATCTAGAAATCTAGAAAGAGAGAGAGTATATTTCTCCCACAGAATGAAATAAAAAAGATGAATAATTCATGAAGAAATTTGAATTCATTTCATTTTAAAATTTGTGATTTTTTTAAAAATTGGCTGCTCAAAAATCAAGTGATTCACATTCAGTTCAAAAACACACATTTATTTGTCCAGTAAAGTAATGAAAATAATTCAGATATGCAATAAAATTGGAGCAAACATGAAGTGTTTAAAGAAAAATGAAAATAAGCGGTGAGCTTTAGACATGTGCGAAGTGAAACTGCCTGTTACAGAAGAAGCACCGACACTGATCTCAATGTGCGAAATGAAACCAGAACGTTTGCTGATGTACTAATGTGTGCTGGCTGAACAGCTTTTCTTACAGTTATTTAAAAATTATTTATTTATTTTTCAAATTCAGTTAATGTACAAAGCATGTTAATGAAGCATAACAGAAGAGTGCACCATCGGGTAAAGAAAGCATCGTCAGATGATCACAGTTTATCCTGGAGGCTGTATCTGTGTTACTGGCGTCAGTGAGATGATCTTAAGGCACCGCTGCTGAGATTCCTCCTAATGTTCGTTCATACGCGAGTAGGGGTTATCTTTAGCCAGACCTGAGAATAATGATGAAACAGAAGAATCAGGGAAACCGAGTTCAGTCGTTTATGGAAATATAAATGATTCAGGTGAGTTTGGGATTTTCATTCTTTACATTTCATGAATGTGGATTAAAAAGATCACTGAAACATTTTTAAAGTCAAAATTTTAGTTTATAAGATGTGTGCAGTGCAGTGTTTCTCCGGCAGAT
>VOQJ01016362.1:0-13398 GCA_015052665.1 Apistogramma diplotaenia | reverse complement strand
TTTATAAGATGTGTGCAGTGCAGTGTTTCTCCGGCAGATGGCACTACTGGATAGCGCTGTAGTTTTATTCTCCTCTTTGTGTATCAGGACTTGTTAATTTCCCTCTTTTGTTTCTTCTGCTCAGATTCTATTATCTTGATCTTTTTTTGAATCAGTCAAATTTTTTGGCCTTCTGGTTTATTCAGTTTATTTATTATTTTGCGGCTGTTTGATCACTGCACAGTCAAAACAAACCTCTCCGATAATCCAAATTTACAGTTCATAACCCGTTCAAAAAAGAATCGAGTCTCACCGTATTTGTTCCTGATTTCATCATGCCTCATCTGCATCTCTGTCCTCCTGAGAGGAACAAAGGCAAACTGTTAGACAACAGAAGACGCCTGCAAAAACTGCAACTGCGGCTTTAGGATCGACACAAAGTGCTGCTTTGATGTGCTAATAGTATCTATTAAAACCCATTTTAACTGATGCTTGCTGAATAATCTACACACAGTTATGTAAAGTCAAAAACACGCAGTGTAGGACAGACCCTCCCCCACTTCCTGCCTGTGTCTGATAATGGTATATTGTTGGGAGCAAACCGTGAAAGAACTGCATTATGTGTGACGGAGCAGCGGGGGGGGCGGGGGTCTATCTGAGCAGCCACGCACAGTTTTCATCATGTGACCCTTTTTTTTAGTTTACATTTTATTGTGAAACTTTCACAGAAGAAAGTTTCCTGCCTGTGAAAACCTGAGAAATAAAGTTTGTGGTAAATAAACACTTGGCCTTCGTGTTATGGCTAAAAGGGCACAGCTGAGAGTGAACCTGTGTGTTTATGCCAAATTAGCTGTAATATTTATTCAATTAAATCAGCAAGATGTGAACAGAACTTATCTGTCCACGGCCCCTCACCGAGCTTTCTGACGGGCCGTCCTCAGCCGGGTCTGGCGCTCCGTCTGTGCGTCCTCTCTCCTTTTCCTGCAATGAAAAAAACGTATCTTTATATCAATATTCACCACCTTCATGCTTCTGCAACACAAATGGTTACATTCAAATACAAACATCAAAGGCGAGCATCTTCACTTTGCTCGAGACACAGATTGAATGTGACTGACTTTCAGCTTTACACATTTAGAGAACAAAACTCTTTTTCCACACAAAAGCCCTTCGTTTAGTTATTCTCTAAAATTCACAGTACTAGAAGAAACAGGAGGAAAGTTACTGCAGTCACAAATTCTGGCAGCCTTTTGGAGATAGCGGTGTCAGCCCAGGCTCACAGAATAACAAGCCATTGTGCTCCTCGTCCTCCTCCTGTTTCCATGCTTACCCGAATCGTTCACACTTGCAGCAGCAGAAGCAGCAAACAAGAAGGGCGATGATGATGATAGCAGCCAGCACTGACATGGTGATGATCAGGATCTGGAAGTTGACTGTAAAAAAAAAAAAAGATCCCAGAAGATAAAAAGAAAATTCCACTTACTTAGAAGATGATTATAATATATGAAGAACATGCACGGCAGATCTTTTTTTTCTTATTTGTTTGACTTCTAAAATGCCATAAATGTTTTTTACTGACAGCTGCAGCAACAGCTTCAAACTGGACTCAAAGTCCAAACTCAGATTCACTTTACAGCCGAGTGAGAAAAGCAGAAGCAGTTCGGAAGCTTTACTGGGCGATGTTAGGACTGTTTCAGCCTGGCACATGGCAACAATTAGGAACAGTAACAACAGTGTGTTTGCACGTCTTACGCCAGCATAGCCCCCATCTCGCGTCGTTCAGTGGACAAACACTGTTGGAGGGCAGGACGCTCTTCACCGGGTAGTCCACGCATTTTTTGGTCGGTATGCACCACAGGCACTGCAACACGCACAGCCAAAGACCGTTAAGTTGTACACTTTTTCCTTCCAGCCCGACTTTTCGTGGATACAGGATGAGATGAAGCAAACCTACCGTCACATTCTGCAGGCATTCTTCACAGCTGGTGTTGGATCTCAAGGCGCAGGGAACTGAAACACAGATAAGTTGCTGACATGCGCCCGCAACAAGTGAACTGATATCATAAAGAAATTCACTTCACGTGACACATTATGGATCCTTGCAACAGCAGAGGTTACATTAGCCCACTGAGACACAGAAAAGGGAAAGTTTCACGCGTGGGAATGCATAGATCCACTGTGCAGATGCCATGTGACTGCCTCCTGACTCTGGCGCACCAAAACAAAGCATAGAAGAAGAAGAACTTACTGGCAGCTGGAGCAGGAGTCGATGTTTGCGCTGTAACTGCAACAAAGCCGCAGGAAATCAGGGCCGCAGCAAACACGGACGCGCAGTACATGGTGATACGAGAGAAAGCCCACAGCTGGACTGCGTGGAAAAAAACAGAAGGGCTGGAGAGGAGGCAGAGTGAAGGCTGAACTCTGGTTTACGAGTGGTGACGTCACGAACTCCTGACTCCCGTGTCATCAAACAGCTGCAGGGTGACGCATCTCACTGAAAATCATGTCTTATTGTCAGAAGATGACAATAACTTTCCAAGTTATTCTGCTTTGTAACATTTATTTTATTGCGTCAGGTTGGTTTTCATGTTTGAGCTGCTGTTGCACCGTCACCACCGGATAAATAACATATTCATTATCTTCTCTTAACTTTTGAAACTTTGCAGATTTAACCTCATAACACAACATATTATAGCCAATACCTGTTGTCTTCCTTTTTTCTTTCTCGTGGTGGCAGCAGATGACTGCGCCTCCCTGAACATGGAGCTTTCTTCCTGTTAAAAGGCAGCTTTTCCTTCCCACCTTGGCAAAGTGCTCCATAGAGGTCATGTGATTGTCTGGGTTCCTCCAGGACACCGTAGTGTCTCCACCTCGCAGCATAAAGCACCTTTAGGTGACTGCTGTGTAACTCAGCCTAAACCTGATGCACTCAGAGTGAGATGTAAAGAGGGGGCAGACACAGTTACCGTAATATTTGTTAAGCAGATGATGTGATAAAAGACGAGACAACATCAAACAGCTTTTGAAATACAATAATTTATTAAAGCATCTTTAAATTCTGATATAAAACATTTTCTGATTTTTCTTCCTCTTCGAAAGAAAATCAGAAATACAGTCATCATCGATGGCGAGATCGGTCTCTGGTGTGGCCGCCGGCAGCTGTCCAGAGCACCTAAGTGAGTATGATTGGAGGGCTATGGAAGACAGTAATGCAATGTGAGGTAAATACTAAGTGTAATATGTTGTGATCACGTCATCCTATCGTTGGCATGAGCTTGAGTCACTTGTGTTCCTTTACAGTGATGTGAGGAGAGGGAGGATCTTCCGGCTCGTGACACGGTAACAGAAACCGAGCAATTTGGTTGCTAAGGGCAACACACGAAGCAATTATTTCAGCAGCGGCAAAAAGCTCAGAAACAAAAAAATAAATCAATAGTAAGTCATAAACAACGTGTCCGTTTTTGTGTCCCTGGAGCCAAAATAACAGGAAAAGAAAGTTATAACGAAACTGCATTTCAAGCACACGGTTATTCACTCCTCCCAGACGAGCTTCACACTTCAATAAATAAAGAAGTCACCCTCACATGGCTGCTGACATCGCAAAAACACACACACATGCTCTTTAGTCAGAAGGCATTTTCCTGTATGCTTGTTTAGATCCATCAGTGAACAATCAGCTTTGGCTTTTACACACTCAGCACAAATCATTTGATTTTAGTCATCACTGCCTTATGAGAAAATACAGCGTTTACAGACACTGTGGCGCAGTGAACATTCACATTTCTCTTTCTGTCTTAAATGAGGCAAATTACAGCTACAACTTGACCATTTCATATTATGATCCTGCAAGGCCACATCTACACTGACACTATTACTCGGAAATAGCTACAAACAGCCACGAGGCAAGACGGAGAAGCGAAACTTTCTGCTTTCCGGGAGAAATGACAGTTATTTTACACGATAACCTGAGGGGAACTCCATTTAGGGGAACGTTCATCACCGCAGCAATCGACAGGAAAACCGCTTTTAAAGGTGCTAGTTCTGTCAGTGTCTGTTCTCCACTGCAACACATTTATCGATGTCCGGCTTGGAAAGAAATTCACTCAACGCTGGAAACCTGAATAACGTTTCACGTCACGTGAGAAATGAGCAGTGTGAGAAGAACCGTTTGGGGGCTGCGTGGAATCAGCACTGTGTGGTGGCAGAAAGGTCTGTGTTGCTACATTGCTCAGGTCAGAAAAATCTCCGTTGCCTTTCCTCGTCTCTGCGCCGCCTCAGGTGTCGGCAGCTCGACCCGGCCGATCACCTGATCCAGCTGCTTCCATAACTGGATACTGACTTCACGCTGCAGCGCTTCTTCACGATCATGTTTATGTAGGCTTTCATGATCTTCGTGATCTCGCCAACCTGCCAACGTACAGATAAAATAAAACGTAAAGGATACAGAAACACGTGGCTTTGTTTGTTTGGAGTGCCTCTCGTTAAAGAAGGCTAACTAAAACGGGATTAAAATGCGTACCTGCGGGGTTTCAAAGTACATTTCTCTCTCATCCACTGTGATCTTGTAGGTGCAGGGCTGCGGAGCACCGAAGAAGATGATGTGTTCATAAGGGAAGGTCTCCAGAGGCTTCGGCTCCCCTCGTTTGTAGACGGACACGTTCTCGGCACTCACACTTAACCAGAGATCATGCGGGAAGCCTCCTTCTTTGCACTGCCGGGACATGAAAGCGCAATATTTATCACAGGCTCATGTCATATACAGTTTCTTCATCAACATCATAATTTAACCCACAGGATCATCTTTGCAGCTGACCAGTCACGCTGCTGTGATGTCATGGCTTTGACAAGTGACGTGAGGGAGCTTTTCCACTCAGTGCGCTCTCTACTGCAAGTCTGATTCACTCAATCACACCCACGTTCATGCAGCACTTTCAGCGACACTTAAGTGCTTTATTTAACATTCACAAGCAAACTCAACTCAGGCTTCAGTATCAAGAATGCTTGGGCATGCAGACTGGTGGAGACGGCGATCGATCTACCGAACTTCAGACTGGTACAAGACCTGTTATACTGCCTCTAACCACAGGGTGGCGCAGCACAGCCCTCTTCAGTCGAGGCTGGGGCGAATCACCCAGAGACTGGAGTTTTTGTCCCATGTGAGACGCAGAATTTGCAGAATTTTTATTTTGAAATTTACAGGACTTTCAGTTTTCTTTTTAAATGCGTTTTCAGTTTTTAGTCGCAGATGTTAAACACTAACAATAATGTTTAAAAAAAGGCTTATGAATCACTTTAAAATGAACCCTTTCACAGTGATAACAATATATCAAAAAGCTTCCCTGTAAGTTACTCTTACATGCATTTTTTTAGTTGCAACAATGTTACTAGTTTTACATTATCAGTGTTACTGTGGCAACACTGATAATGAGGCTGTGGAAACAGCAGCAGCACAGCGACATCAGATCACTTTTCAGCTTCACGCCACATAATGAACTGAATGAATTTGAGGTTTTAAGAAAAAGAGAGCTCTTATCAACACTGTGGTTTAAGATTTACTCACCTCAACGTCAAACAGCGTGGATCCATATCCAGGCCACTCTTTGATGATGGTCATGTATTTGAGCATAGCCTGGTGCTGGTCCAAACCTTGGAGGCGGGACCACTTCTCCGTGATGCTCGCCCTGGTTGCAGACATCTCCTCCTTTATCCACATCTCCAGCATCTGCTCCTCCTCCATGCGCTGCTTCTTCATCGAGCCGGTCTTCAGCCCACGGCGCAGCGTCCCGTCGAGGAAGCTGGTCCTCCGACGCTCCAGCGTCTGGCCCGACCCCGACGCTCCGCCCACCTTGGTGAACTGTAGGATGCGGTTGCGCAGACGCCCCACGGGGTAGACGTTTTCCAGGTTCCACGTGACTCGTGCTTTGTCTCCATACAGGAACTGCAGGCGAAGAGCGGCAAGGTGCTGCAGGGTCTCTTCCCGGGCAGGGAAGTGGCCTCTGGTTAAGCTCTCATGGGCCTGAAGGAAGAGAGGGGAAAAATTCTGCCAACTGTACACTTGATTAATCTCTGAATAAAATAGAATACGCACAGTTAAGCATACCTGCTCAAACATGAATGCAAACTCCACTCCTTCCTTTGGCATGCTTTCCACATCCAAGAAACAGTAGAGTTTGAAATACAGTTTCCACTGGCCTTCATCCTGGGCTTCCTCACTGCCAGCCAGTCTGAGGAGGAATGCCATAAATCTGTCACTTCCACATCTGTTCTTATCCATCACTCGAACAGATCCTTATTATTGTCACGTCCTGAACATAAATGTTTATGCGCCTCACAAAGCACTTGTGTTTTAATAGAAAAGATGATTTAAAAATGTATCCATGTGGCGTAAAAATGTACCTTTCAAATTTAGCCAGAACATCAGCCACCAGGACTCTGCTTTCCACGGCTTTGTCAACGCTGCTGTTGTGCTCAAAGAGTGCAAACATGTTCCTGCTGTCCTCCATAGCCAGACCTCTGATCAGCTTCTCCACCACCTGAACAATGAAAGCAAGATTAAAGCCGTGAGTTTAGCACACGTTAGCATGATAAAGCTCTAAAGCTCCTCACGTGGTGACCGCAGCTCGCTCACCTCTCCGGCGGTCGTGTGCGAGTTAATGGAAATCTTGCAGGAGCCTCCTCCGTGGCAGTACACCGTGGTGGTCATTTCCTGTCTGTTAACCAGTGCAACGATTTCCTCTTGGGAAGGAACGAACTCCCGGCTCTTCGTCTTCTTTAGAGACTCACCGATGAAGTGGGCAAACATTTCGATTTCTGTGCCCGGGAACAGCTCCTTAATCCTGAGGAAACCACAGGTGAAAAGAGGTTTTAGCCAGAGAGCATCTTGTGATCGGGCCACTCCTGCCATCACGGAAAAAAATGACACGTTTAGACACTATAAAGGATACCGACTGCAGGGAGTCACACAATACAGACAGTATCAGTCATGCTGTCATGGCTGCATGGTTTGCAACCACTCGTTAATCCGTCCTCGGCGGAACAGGCTCGTACCGTTTCAGGTGAAACTTGAGGTAGCGGAGGATGCCTCGGCTGGGCAAGAAGGTGCAGCTCATACAGGTCAGGAGGTGCCAGTGGGCGCGATTGGCAGGACTGTTTGGGTGCGGGACGTGATTGGTTTGCTTGATGAGCTGACAGTAAACCTCATCCCTTAATGACCTCAAGTCTTGACAGGTCTGCAGGATTCCCTGGATGATTGGCACAGGGTCGGACACGGCCTCCATCTCCTGCAGGGAGTTGAAAATCTTCAGGGCTTCATCCTGCAAGCTGGTGTAGCCCTTTTCTTTTTGCACTGAGGGAGAAAGAAAGGGGTGAAGTTAACTCTCAGTCTTGCTACAGTTGCTTGAGCAACTTGTTATATTACAACTGAGCACTTTTTAATGTATTTAAAGTCTTGAAAGAAATCTTTTTTTGGATTCCTCATCTTTCTGAAGCCTCTGTAAAAATAGCTAACCTTTCTCCGCTTTGTGAGCCTTTACATCCTAAAATAGACACTGTAGCAGATTCTGCTGCTTAATGACTTTTCAACTGAAAGCTGCTCGGTGCTTACAGTGGACGCTGACGTCTCCATAAGGCAGAGGTAGAAGAGGGGAGTGCAAAGGATGCTGGGTATATCTCAGGATGGGGTTCCTCCAGTACGTCTGCTCCACCGCCTCCACGTTCAAACTGCTCTCCTGGAAACACAGAGGGGCAGATTAGTAATCTCACCTTTCAAATTGTGGATTTTTCTCAAACAGAGGAAAGTCCTGATAAGAAAAGAGCAGAGCGGCAATAATGGCACATCATCACTGCAGTAAATTAAACACATGGCTGAGGCAAACAAGTGTGCTGAAGCAGGAAAAACAGGAGGAGGCCACAGCACGCAGAACGTGAGCACAAGTACCTCATTTTATCACAGTGTGCGTCCTTGCCAGAGGCTTGCATGACTGAGGAGAGTTTGATTTACAATGACATCGACGGAACGTGACGTAATCTGCCCAAACGGCGGCAGAAGCGACCGAGCGAATACCTTGATGTCTCTGATGAGCTGCTGCGTTGGCGTTTCGATGGGAACTTTGCCGTCTATGGCGGCCTGGATGGCATTCGCCCACCTCATGGCCTCGTTCAGCATTTTGGTGTAAAGCCGATAGGAGTGTTTGCGCCCGTGGACAATTATGTTCCAGTAACCTGGGTGAGAAGGAACGATACTTACAACAACTGCAGGAAATATCAATATCTGCATGCACACATTTCCTTGGATGCTAAAGCTTCGGACTGTAACTAAGCGCTGCCACATTAAGATGACTTTGAAGAAAGTTTGACTGACCAGTGTCCTTGAAGACTTTCTCATCCGGCTGCACCACAGAGCACAGGCTGTTGAGGACCAGCGTTCCCAGTTTGGAAGCGCTACGTTCCGATGACTTGTAATAGTCCAGGGAGTTCGTGGTGAGAACAAACCAGCGCTTCTTCAGCTTCAGAGAAGTACTTTTGGCTCCTGACTTCATCTCTTTATGGAGCCAGCCTGCGGTGGGAAGAGAAGAATCGAAAGGCTTGAACTTTAAGCTTAAACCACGACACACGCAGGCGCTCAAGTCCATTCGAAATCCTCTCACCTCTGACTATGAATTCCTGCCCGTCGACCCTGGAGTCGCCCTTGGACTTCTGCAGCAGGCCGATCCAGTGGTGCATCTCCTCGGGTGTGTCTGTGTTGCAGTGGATCACTCTGTTGGCCGTGATGATCACAAACGAGTTCGGTCTGGGAAAGAAAACGTGACGCGGTTTAATTTTGCTGTTGGACCACAGCTTAAATACTTATATTTAATCAGGCAAGTGGGGGAGGAAATGATTTATTTCTCACCTGTCTGGGTTGTCTGATGCACAAACAGAATCAATCAAGCCCACATCCAGCGTGCCCTGGACAGAGAGAAGTGGTGTTGATGATAATAATGACATCATTAAACAACCCTGCAGCTGCAATGGTGTGTGCACTTTTTCCCTGCAGCTCAGATTCACTATACGACCCATTTCCTGCTCCTTCACTGCTGCAGAAATGTGGACCTGAGGCTGGGGCCCAGGCAGCAGAGAGGTAAAACACCACTAACCACTGCATTCTTTGGGTTGGCCTGTTCGTGGTGCATCTCCATGAGCTGCTCCGGACTGGCGCTGTGGACCCGACTCAGCACATTGAACCAACCGCTAAACGGGTCAGAGGGAGTTCAGAAAGCACAAGTCAGCAAACGTGTAATTGAAAATGACACCATGAACTTCCCCTGGCAACCACAAGGGGGAACTTTATTTCTACACGTCAGTTTAACCTTGAAAGGAAAACACTATTTACACAACAACAACAGGCTATTCCAAGAAACGTGTAGATGCAGGAATTTGTACCTGGCATCTTCGGGCGACTCTGCGTAGATGTGATACGTCCTCTCCTCAGTTACAATATTCAGTGCGTTTTCCTTCTCATGATTGTCCACTATTTCCCTGCATAAGCATAAACCATTACGGTATATGGTTCTTTTTGCTAACCAGTTCAATCAAACAGAGTAAGAACTGAGTCTTACTTGGCTGTACGGACGTCGATGGTGCCTTTCAGCTTCTCTTCGCTGTCATTCTCAAAGTACATGAGCTTGGACTCGCGCAGAACGAACCAGCGCATCTTCCAGTTGCGCCGAGACAACGTGGACATGCCGCCTCCTTTCTTGTAAAGCCAGCCAGATTTGAGGGAGTCCTGCTTTGCGCGGAACCACATAAAAGTTTCATCTTTGAGCACGCACCAGCGACGGCGCCATGGGATCATCAAACCGCCTGAGAGATGGGAAAAGGACGGGCGTTTAGTGGGAACTCGCAGCGTGACGGGGGACGTAGAAATCAGACGTCGTACACCTTTATCGTGGCCGCAAATGTGCGCACGAAAAGCTGCCTCGACGAGCTGCACTTTGCAGCTCCACACAAGCATAAAACAGCACAAAACCAATGAGGAGGAAACAAAGACAGAAAACTGACAGCGTGGATATAAAAGCTGTGCACAGTCTGCACACCTGCTGGGCCGTGTGTTCTTACAGCTACTCACTCTTCATGTAGAGGTAGCCATGGAAGTACGGAGGCCCGGTGCCATTCAGCAGACTCACTCTGCCATTACAGACTTCTTCATCTGTGTCCACGTATCCGTCATTGTCCTCGTCACTGTCAATGAACTGAACAAAGGACACCAGCACGTAAAATACACAAAAAAAACAGCAAAAAAGCAGAAATGTTTAGAAATATTCATTTTGTCATTTAGGTGCTCAAAATCTGTCTGACTATCCCATACACACACATGCAGACACACACACACATGCACCCATCCTTCTTTCCCTTTGACAACATGCTGATGTGCAGTGTTTGGTCTCTGCGCACCCAGCAGTGCTGCTCTGTGATCCTGAAGTGAGCCTCTGATAAGATGCAGCCTTGGAGAAAATGTCTTTAGTAACTATGGAGGTGAGTTTCAGTGTGTGCGAGAACACTGGCTCAGGTTAGGCCGGATATGGAAATGGGAAATTCACTGATACCATTTTTTGGTAAAGTTAATGGCTACATTGTAACAAATCTTCCCGTTTTCTCCAGAGGGGATTTCCTTTCTTGGCTACATTTACTTTCTACTTCCACTTACCTCAGGAGTTTGTGCCAAACAAATGACCCATTTAAAAGTGAAACTCTGCACACGTTTCAGTTAAAACAACTCCAGAGAATTTGGCAACGTGACTCTTTATTGGTTTTTCTCACCGAGTCCGAGCTGCCTCTGAAGGAGTCCAGGCTGTTCTGAGTGCAGGAGGATTTTCGCAGCACCTCCTCGTCTGTGACGTGGCCATCATTAGTGCTAGCACCTGAACTCCCGTGAGCCTCCTCAAACTCTTCCTGGTCGTAGTCTGACTCCGTGTCTGGCATGTTTGTGTGAGTTGGCTCTTCGTTTACAGGCTCAAAGTCTGAGGCCCTCTGGCACGGCTGCCTTTCTCCATTAGTAAGGAAAGGAGGAGGTGCAGGGTGGGGGATCTGGGAGTCTGTGAGAACAGGGGCATGACTCAGTCCGTTGGGGGCATCTTGGCTGAGCTTTTCTGGTGCAGGAGAGGCTGACGAGGAGGAGCCCACTAATCCTTCTGCAAAGGCAGGCGGAGGTGGGGGAATACTCTGGAATACTTCCCTGTCAAGAGGAACTGTAGCTGGAAGTGGGAAGTCAGGCAGGGCAATGCGCTCATCCTCCGCGTGGAAACCTTCATCGACCTCGTCCTCGGCCAGAGGAGCGGTAGATTCAGCCGGGTCGTGGAGGTTCTCCTCGCTCGAGAGGGACGGCTCCAAACCGCCAAAGTCCAGCAGTTCCAAGAATTCAGTAGCCACACGGGAAGCCTCTTTTTCCAGTCTGTAGATTTCCGCATCCCTCATCTGACGCAGCTCCTCACGGGAGACGTCCCCGAGGAGGGAGACGCCGTCCTCCTGCTGCTTCTGCAGGCGCTCGATCTCCCTCTCGAGCCGCAGGATCTCCTCCATCTGACGGCTCTCCTCCTCAGAGGTGTGGCTGCAGGACAGCGTCTGAGACAGCTCCTTCTGTTGAAGAGCGAAATGAAGTCATTTATGCGGCTGCATTCACAGGAATTCTTTTCTGACATTGGTAATTAAAGCAAAACTCACCTTTCGACAAGCGCCGTTCACGAGTGAGCTCCTGCAGAGAAACATTAACACATCAGTCATTAGATCACAAAAATGAACTAGATACTATGTTACGGTGAGATCATTCCAGATGTGGCCAGTCCTCTTACACTTCTATCCCAATAATCATTCCAGCTGCTCTTCTGTGAGCACGACTACACAGTGACTCGGTTTTCCTCGTTTAGCGCAGTGCAGGCAGCCCGAGCTTGGAAAAGTATCTGTCCGATATGGTTCCTGTACTCGAGAGCTGGCCGAACGCGTCTCAACACTTAATCTTAGCTGTGATGGCACACCTGTACATTTTGTGCCGGCTGCCATCACCACACACACACAAACGCACACACCTACACGGTGTAAACACAGCGCATCCTACCTCGTCTTCTCCTCGTTTTCTGCCAATTTCTGTTTTTCCTCTTTTTCCTTAATCAGCCTCTCCTCCTCCTTCCTCATTAACTCCTCCTCCTCCGCCCTCCTCTTCAGCTCCTCTTCGATCAGCTTCCGTTTCTCCTCCTCCTTCCGCCTCTCCTCCTCCTCCATCCTCCTCTTCTCCTCTTCTTCTCTCTTCCTCCTCTCCTCCTCCTCTCGCTTCTGCCTCTCCTCCCTGAGCTGTCGATGCAGGGCTCGGGCCAGCTGGCCTCTGCGATGCTTCTGCAGGACAACGGCAGCCGAGCGCAGGCGCAGAAAGACGCGTCTCCAAAAGTGAGCACGGTAGTTCTTCTGGATGGTGACGATGCTGGACAGAGCCCTCTTATACTGTTTCCTGATGTGAAAATCAAAAATGGACATTTGTAATTGGCACAGAGATCCTATTTAATCTAACTTTATTGTCCCACCACATACGTGTTTGTAAAGCTGTACAGACCCACATGGCCTCCTGCTAACGCCCGCTGCTAACGCCCGCTGCTAACGCCCGCTGCTAACGCCCGCTGCTATTCTCTGTGTGGTACAAAAGCCTCAACACTGAACTGTGCAATGTTTGGAGCCTGATGAGCTTGTGCTCTTCCATTATGGCAGTGTGGGCTGCTCTGTTTAGCCCTCTGACTAAGCCCCATCACCCACACACAATACATGCATTGAAAACACACACATAAACAGGCACACACACACACAAACACACGACTTTCTAAGGACCACACACATTGCTCTGACTCCCTGACCCTTACCATGACCTAGTCTCCACAGTAATCACTTCACGGCCTTTGTCGGGTCTCAGGATAGACCCTGCCTGCAGATAGAGTTACATATAATACAACAAAGGCTTTACTTGTGTATTTGGGGACTTTTCAAGGCCCTTCTTTAGTCACTGACGGGAAGCAAACCCGCAACCTGAACACTGTCATCAATTCCACTTCAGTCTCCCGATGGAGCCTTTCAGAAGACTGTATGAAACTTTATACTGTGTATGACGGCATGCAGGTGGAGTACAACAAGACGCCTCTGGGTGTGTGTGAGTGCAGCACAGTGATGGATGTGCTGTCAGTCAGGCAGCGTGGGCAGCTGAAGAACTTGTTGCTTAGGCTGAAAACACAGATTTATATAGATTTTTTTCTCGAGTGAGTGAAGTGTAGGAATTAATTAAACCCTCGTTGCGCTCAGAGAACTATCTCTATCAGAGCAGTCTAACTGTGGGGCCCAGCATTGTTGGTGTGGCTGAAAGATCACACTTCTTCCTCCTCGACAGGGTCTTAATAATCATGTAATTCC
>VOQJ01016361.1:0-19085 GCA_015052665.1 Apistogramma diplotaenia | reverse complement strand
TTGTGGTGAGTGCCTGTTCCTTTTTCTAGTTTATTATCGAAATCATTGATGTCTACGGTGCACCACCGATACAACATTTTTCAACAATTTTAGCACCAGAGCTTCCTTCCTGCTTCCTATAAGTCCTTCCATTTATTGATACTTTAGTCTTAAATATGATCAATTTGTTTTATTAGTTAGCTATGTACCACAGGTCTTCAAGGTGGCAGTAATTAAACCATTACTTAAAAAGCCATCGCTGGACTCAGCTGTCTTAGCTAATTATAGGCCAATCTCCAACCTTCCTTTTCTCTCAAAGATTCTTGAAAGAGTAGTTGTAAAACAGCTGACTGATTATCTGCAGAGGAATCATTTACTTGAAGAGTTTCAGTCAGGTTTCAGGATTCATCACAGTACAGATACAGCATTAGTGAAGTTTACAAATGATCTCCTTGTGGCCTCTGACAGTGGACTCATCTCTGTGCTTGTCCTGTTGGACCTCAGTGGTTCTGCTGGAGGCTCCTTCCTGTTAAAAGCAAGTTTTTCCTTCCCACCCTCACGAAGTGCTTGCTCATAGGGGGTCATTTTGACTGTTGGGTTTTCTCTGTAATTATTGTAGGGTCTTTACCTTACAATAAAAAGTGATAGTCTGCCAAAAAGTGAATTCCTTTGTTTCTATGTGTTTTTGATGTGTAGTGTCATTGGTAAACAGAGTGTGGTCAACAGGATTTAGGAACAGCTTATATGTATATGTAAATAAAGAAATTGCTTTTTGCAAGTATCTTTATCAGTCTGCGTTATTATATCAAAATTATAATCAATCTAGTCTTTTTTGTGGCATTTTGTGGGCTGCAACAGGTTTTACCCGGATAAATATATATACGAGATCGCAGATTCTAGTTTGCGTCAGGAATGCTGTTTTTGGCTCAAAATGACTTGAAATCATTAATGAGAAATATGTATGACGTATGTTTCACGGAATATAGTTTGAAAAAGCGATTTGCAACAGCTTAAATACAGGCGATCTTCTGTTTATGTTTTAAGCAAATGCCGGAAATCACGTGTAGGCACAACAAGGGACGTAGAAAGAAGATGACACCTTGTTGTGCTTCCTTTTTCCAACGTTTTCCATATTATTTCGTTATTTCTGCAACAATTTTTGTGCTGATTTTTAAACTACTTCCTTTGCACAGAGCAAGCACCTGTGGCCCGTCGCTCAATATAGGAAATGAATTAAAACTCCACGACGGTGGTGGTGCCATTGTTCCTTCTGCTCTCCGGTTGTCTGCAAAAGCGTAAATCTGATAATGTCAGAATAAAAACTCACCAGAACCACTCGCTGCCAAAGCTCGGGACAGAAAAGACTCCCCAGTGTATGAAGATGCCGAACTTGGCCTGGTCATACCACCCTGGAAGCGGTCTGGAATCGATGGACTCCCAGTTCGGTTCGTATCGGGCCTTAATGGCTCCGATCATCAGTAAAAGTACCGAAACGACTGTTAAAGCTCCCATTTCAGCGTGCCAAAAACATCCGACTTCCACTCCTGGACATCATATGATGAGCATAGACATTCTTAGGTAGTCGCGGCATTGCACGCTGAAGCGTACGTCAACGTCGACGCCATATTGAATGTGGCAAAAATAAACGTAGAGGCACGTCACTGGAGTTTTACAGTTGAAGTAGATCAGTGTCTATTGCTGTGTCTTATTTTAAATAATTAACTCTGTTCAATTTTTTTCATCTTAAAGATTGTCATCAATAGTACTGAAAGTGATAAAAATCACTGAGTATAAAAATGCTTTATTCAATTCAGAAAACATACAGATGTTATAGCTACATGTCATGATCTGGTTATTACAGATATTTATCATCACAGTCACAGCTTTACAAACATCGGTAGCAGTAAGCAGTCATTAAAAAACTAGGAAAAGCATACGCTGTTTCGATGCTGCACCCTAAGTGGAGTATTTAAAATTTATAATTATCAGGCAAGGTTACATTATTTTTTGTGCCTATGAGTTTCCCGGTATAAATTAGTGCATGTGTGAATTTATGAATGAGCTGCATTAACTTTATACAAAGGCGGTTTGTGAAGTTGTATTAGTTACAGAGACCTGCCACATCCAATATGGTATCTGAGTAAAAGTCGCGGAAGTTACCGTGGGTAAAGGTTCGACCAATCATAAGAGAGCGCCGCTTTCCTGAACTGCACATGCGCCAAACGAGACATGCGCACGCATGTTTAAGGAAGCGGGTTTGCTTTTATTTTGCGGACTGAATCGTCCACATGCAAGGCTACGTTGACTGCCACTGTCATATCTCTGCAGGGGATTTTGACAAGGTATTACCGGTCGTTTAAGGACTGAAAATATTTTTTTTAATTTTTATCTTTAGTGAGGTTTTAACCTTTTCTCGTTTTGTTTCCAGGATATTGAAGAGGTGATTGAAAATTCAAAAAAGGTGAGATCTTAGACAGTAAAAGCTGAAAGTTAAGTCAGATATTTGTTGGTTTCTGCTCATTTTGGTTATTATTGCTGTTGTCCAGGCTGGCTTGTTGGCGCTATTAGCTGTGGCCGAGCATTCAAGAGAATTTGAGAAGATTATAGAGTTGTCACAGAGGTATCCAGCACGGTGTGATAACGTAACTGCAATGAGCCGGCCGTGGTTTTTGTAATTGACTGTTTCACTTTTCTCCAGGTTTCCAGGTTTTATTTTTCCCTGCTTGGGAGTTCATCCTGTTCAAGAAGTGTCCCCGGAGCAGCAGAGGAGTGCTTCTTCTCAGGTAGGAGTGCTGCAGGTTAAACCAGGGTTGTCAAACATAAGGCCCGGGGACTCGAATCGGCCCAGCAAAGACTCTAATCCGGCCTCCTGGACCGCTTTGGAAAAAGCGAAGAAGGGCATAGATTTTAGAATTTATCTGTATTTTGATCATTTTTTAAACTCTTGCTACAGCTAAAGACCACCCCCTTGGTGGCATAATCAAATAACTTGATTATAAAAATGACATGAATTTATTTATTTATTTTTGCTTTAATCCAGTGTTTATCAAACTGTGCCCCACTGATGGGGAGAAAAACCATGCGGAACAAATGTTGAATATCGGATGAATTCACATGCTGAAACAACAAAATTACATTAGTATGTCCGTCAGTATAGCAGTTAGCAAAATTCTTCACCGTCTTTTGTGTACATAGAGCTGTTATAGGAATTTTACTACAGATAAACAAATTGGTATTAAATGAAATGTACTTCATTTGAATCATCTGATCTGTAAACAGGCAGTCTTCCTTACACACAAATTAGTTCCACGGGGTTCTGTGACTGTGAGTCTGGGTCTAGCGGTTGCCAGGAGAACGGTACTCGTGGGGTGGTCTTTCAGGAGTTGGGCTCGGCCCCTTAGTTTCAGTGAAAGGAATTTGGACAATTTCATGATCCTGACTTTGTGGGAAGTTTGGGGATGGCCCCTTCTGTTCCAACATGACTGCACACCAGTGCACAAAGCAGGTCCATAAAGACATGGATTAGCGAGTTTGGTGTGGAAGAACTTGACTGACTTGCACAGAGTCCTGACCTCAATCCAATAGAACACCTTGGGGATGAATAAGAGCAGAGACTGTGAGCCAGGCCTCCTGGTCCAACATCAGTGTCGGACCTCACAAATGCACTTCTGAAAGAATGGTCAAAACTTCCCATAAACACAGTTCTAAACCTTGTGGAACATCTTCCCAGAAGAGTTGAAGCTGTTATAGCTGCCAACATCATATTAAACCCTATGGATTTAGAATGAAATTTAGATTACCTCAATTTTCCAGCTTCTAAATTCAGACAGAGCTGAAATTATTATACTTGGCCCTAAAAAGAGACCAGATACTTACTCTGGATGCCGGTAGCTTGGCCTCCAGTAACACTGTGAGGAATCTCAGGTAGGAGTGCTGCAGGTTAAACCAATTATTTTTGATCAGGATATGTTCTTCAGTACACACATTAAACCAGTGCTTCTGGTTATTATTTTCTGTCATGACCCCCCTAGGGAGAAGAAAACCTTTCCGGCCACGCCCCATATTTCTGGCCATAAATTGGCCAGAAATATTGTACAGTTTGGCCCTTTAAGTTACTTATTTGACATTCCACTTAACCCTCTTAATTGGAGGAGAGAGCAATATGCTTTATTTTTAATGCCAATTCACGGCTGGAAGTAGGGGCATGGCCGGATGCAACTTGCGGGCCGGGAATTTGAGATGATTGCCATAGAGCTATTACTTACCGCGCAAACTCTGACAATAAGCGTGCCACCGCCACCTACTGTAGTGGATGTGCAGTTATACTTTATTCTAGTACAGCAAAAAAAAAAACAAATCACATGTTCCCGGGGGTCAGACACACCCCCCCCCTCCCGCAGCGCACCACATCACACCACATTACACCACATGCAATATATAAAATTAGAAGCATCCTGTCTCAGAGTGATGTTGAAAATGCATAAATACATTTATGAATTCTAGGCTGGACTATTGTAATTCATTATTATTATGTTGTCCTTAAACGTCCTTGAAAAGCCTTTAGTTGATCAAAAACACTGCAGGTAGAGCACGGACAGGAATTAGAATGAGAGATCATATTCCATTGTCCACTAGAGGGCACCCTACAACTTCCCCGTTGGCAAGTGTTTGGAGGGCCACAAACACAACCAGCCACTAGCAGAGTCAAGCAGAACGTAAACAAATCACTACATGTAACAAATCTGTTTGTTTTATGTGTTTGTAAGAAAAAAATGGTTGATATATATGAATACAGTACTGGATTTTTAAATGTCCAAATATCTGTATCTGACTTAAACATCCTACATTTGCATAACTGAATACCACAGTATACATTTGCATGTGGGCTGCCAACTTTAAACAGTAGCAGGTAAAATTCATATAATTACAGATATGAAGTCTGGCAAAAGGAAAACTGTACCTGTAGCCATTTGTTATGATTTTTTTTATTTCCACATCTGGAGTGTATCGTGGTTGTATGAAAATAAAACATACATGCATCCAACTGTCTTCTCCCACTTATCAAATCCCTGCTGTCGCAGAGGGAGAGGTGGGGTACACTCTGGACAGGTCACCATTGTGTCACAGCCATAATTTGGTTTGACCTTAAAAAATCCTTTGTGGCACTCACAGCAGTGGAAAAACAGCTGTACTTCTTTCCTGAAATACTGTGGATGATTCATTCTTTCTGCGTTATTGCAGTGAGTAATGGGCCCACTAAAATCTGGTAGAATATCCATTATAAGGACAATGGTGCTACAAGAATGGAAAGGCAATTTGTCTTTGCTTCTCCTCCTCCACCACAGCTGTATTTTCCTCAGAACAGTAAAAGCATTTTCATGATTTGATACTGCTAATACTTTGAATTATTTCATGTTTGTGCAGTTAGAGTCAGGGGTGTGGTTCTGTCTGTTTTGCAGGATCTGGATGCTGCTTTGCCCATCATAGAGAAATACAAAGACCAGCTCGCCGCCATTGGGGAGGTAAAGATTCAGCATCGTTGATGCAACATCAGTTTCCTTTATTAACTACAGTGTTATGACAGCTTGTTTGCTGTTGCAGGTTGGTTTGGATTTTACACCCAGATATGTCAGGAGCGACACCGATAAGGAGACTCAAAGGCTGGTCCTCATTCGTCAAGCACAGATAGCCAAGGAGCTAGATCTCCCACTGTGAGTCTTGACTTTAAGAGACTCCCATGACACATTATGACATTCACATGCTGCATTTATTAGCAGCTTTTCAACAAGGAATAATATTTAAGAGCTTTTCTGGGAGGTTTAGCAGTGTATCCAGTTAATATATATATTTTGTTTATTTGATTGTTGTTTTTGAATAGAAGAAGATTCTTATGGCTGTTCTCTTATTTGCAAGCAGAAGCTCTGTATTTTTAATTTGGTAGATTTTTACACCCGATCCCTTTGGGGTGCCTGAAGGAACCGCAGAGCTGTGTATTTTATAATATTCTGTCTTTTTGTTTTGCTTTCTTTAGAAATGTTCATTCAAGATCTGCAGGAAGACCCACCATCCAGCTCCTGAAGGATCAAGGTGAACACCCAAGTTTCTGCTTCCACGTGATTGAACAGTTCTCTCGAGTGTTTGAGAAATAAACTGCAGTTCCTCTGTATTGCCACTAGGTGTCAAAAAAGCCCTTCTTCATGCTTTTGATGGGAAACCGTCCGTTGCCATGGAGGGAGTGAAGGCCGGCTATTTCTTTTCTATCCCACCATCGATAATTAGGAGTGAGCAGGTACAGCCGAGCACGCAGCCAAGTTATGTGCCATTCATGTGTAAACAGACCAAACAAGTTGATTTAATTGACAGAGGTAACAGTTGTATGTGAGTATTTACACTGTCCATGCGGCATTAGCATGTTGACTTTGTTTTCATTGATTGACATTATCGCGCTGAATGTTAATGGTTGATGTGTTTTTTTTATTTTCCACCAAGAAGCAGAAACTTGTGAAACAGCTGCCGTTAGAGAACATCTGTCTGGAAACTGATTCTCCAGTTCTCGGCCCAGAAAAGCAGGTAGAATATTTAGAAATTTTGTGCAGTTAAAACGCATATTGCATATAGCTAAAATCTCATTATTCTTTTTGATTGTGAGCACTAATTTTAGTTGTTTATTTTTCATGTATTTGTAAGAGCAATTAGAAAATTTTCCAGTTTGCTGTCATTAGTATAAATAATAACATGATAGTAATTGATAAGATAACTTTTATTTCTGATTACAGGTGAGAAATGAACCAAAAAACATCCGCATCTCTGCCGAGTACATCAGTAAGATCAAAGGGGTGTCACTGGAAAAAGTGATGGAGGTGACGACGCACAATGCTCTCCAACTCTTCCCGAAGCTGAAGGCTGCCATCAGACCTTGACAGAGAGCGCAAATAATATTTCATGTATTATGAAATACCTTGAAGGATTTCTCAACAATTTTATTTTGCCAAGGCAACATTATGTATGTGATTGATCCAAGATCCTCTCCAGTGTAAAAAGCTAAGCAAAAACTTGAGAAATGAATCCTGTCTTAAATAAAGAGATTACACTCTGTTCACTTGATGCACGTGAAACCTCAGAGACATGTTCAGAGACATACGTGTATCCCAGTTTTATAGTGTCCACCTAAGCAGAGCAGTGTTAGTTATTTCCCTTGCTCACTTTTCCTAATTAAAAGGCAATTTATCGTTGGAAGTGATCACACTCTAATGACAAAGTTCACAACTGTGTGGGGTAGTGTTGCCTTCAGGCGCGCCTCATATTTTCATGCATTTTCACTTTTGAGCTCTTAAGCTTTATTAAACAACTAAAATCTAAATTTGATTCTAGATGTTTTAGAAAAGAGTAAATGGAGCTCAGTGGCCAGTTTATTAGGTGCACAAAACTGCAGTCCAATACCAGTGTTGTAATATATTCTGCTTTCATGAAGGTTGTAAGGTGGTTTCTGTTCAGTTTTAGTGACATTCCATTCTTTGTTTTTTATTCTTTTAGCCACTCCATAAATAATAGATAGCATAGCAGACTAAATAATAGAAACATGCCTGCTGATTCTGTGTTTGCACATCTTAGATTTAGGAAGTCATTGTATTGATTTGTTTAAATTCTGAGATAGAAGAGATTTGGCTGACGTGCCATTTGGGGAAACTGGTGCAGGGCTCTATCTCTAGCAGATTAGACTACTGTAATGGACTTTTGTCCAGTCCTCCTAAGACAGCTATAAAAAAGCTTAAACTTATCCAGAACGCAGCTGCTAGAGTCTTAAAGACTAAAAGAGCTGAATATAGTCCATCACACCAGTTCTCAAATCTCTGCACAGATTCATTTGATGTCTTTTGGATAGAAAATTTTGCAAATAGTACAGCTTGTTAAATGCAATTAAATGCTTAGGTCTCACAGCTGAACCCTACAGACCTCTCAGACTATGCCAATAACACTCCTAAAACTGGTCAATAATGCCTTAGCCAGTGTTTTTAAAAGTTAGTTCTGTAGTAATACTGTTTTCGCAATTTTTTTTATTAATTAATTTATTTTTGCTCTATTGTCTTATTACAATTATTTTTGCTATTGTTGTTATTTTTGATTTTTGGTACACATTTGGGACAAATAGAGTTCTACCTCATTTTAGTAAATTCATAAGTAACCTTAACTTTGATCATTGTCCTAAAAAAACGCCATAATAATCTTTGAAAGAACGTGAGAAAGCGCATGTCCAGCACATGGTCTGGCAGAAAGCCTTGAAGGCTGTCTCCCCCATGTACGTTTTTTGCGAGCGGCTCGTGAACGCATCACGTGCTCACATCTCGGGCCGCCCAATCTGAGGACACGTCAGCCGGTAGCGTGCTGACGTGTGAGCGGCGAGTGACAGTTAGTCCGGCCAGTAAGGCGTTTGTTGACGGCAGGAGCTCGTGGCCGAGCCTTACCTCATTGGTCCGTGTTCATTAAACTTCCTCCGGGCGAGCCTCGGAGAGAAGCTGCACGTCCTTCAGCACGTCGCCCGCGTTTTTCCTTTCACCGAGTGGACGTTTTTAAGGGAATAGTGTCCAGTCAAATCGAGGCGAACGGCGGCTCGTGCTACGGGAGCACAATGCTCGCCGCTCCGTGTGCTAACTGAGCGGGGTTGGACGTGTGTTGCAAAGCTTTTGTTAGTGGTGAGTGGAAGTTTTTTCCTGGCGTCTGTCTTTTGTCTCGGGGTTTTAAAGCTCCTCGGTGCGCTTGTTTTTTCCCCCTTTTTTTAAATCTTCCCTTTTATTATCAGACTGTTACAGTGTTTAGATAAAGTTTGCACAAGCATGCGATCTATAATCCTGTACACTTAGAGATTCTCCATCTCTTTATCACACCCCATAGCCTGTTTGAAATACCTGCCCTTACTTTACTGCAGGTTTCTAACGGGCAACAGCAGCATGGCAGGCGACACGGTGGTCTGGAGAAGCCTCAAATGGGTGAAGCAGGCGGCCAGCAGAGCCTCACCAGGCGGCCTAACTGGCACCGGGAACCAGATGCTGGCAAACTTTCATCACACCACTGGATCGGCAAGGGTAAGCAGTCAGCTGTGATTTTGGCGTGGTGCAGTTGGAGATGAGGATCAAGTTTCACAGGGCATGCAGCACAGATACCTTGCCTTTTTGCGTTTTCATGGGGGCACCATGATCTCATCAGCAGTAGGTAGAGGCCTCAGGAGGCAGGTGATACAGAAGCAGAAGTGAGAGGGGGTGGTTTGTGAAGAAGGCAGTGAAGGATACAAATTTCTAAAGCCCGAAAGTGGTATTTTTTACTTTTAATAGTTGCCTACAAAGTGTGTAGTCCTTCCTGCTGTTCTTTAATCCCTGCTGAGCAGTAAAAGATTGAGTGTCTCTTGGTTAAAATAAAAAAGTTTGTACTTTGCATAATCAGTAATTAATAGTAGTCTCTGGGGACTAATGATTTTAATAGACATTTTTATAACACTCCACTAGATTTGTGCTTGTTGGAATTCAAGTGTTGGCTGCAAAGTTTGGGGCCAGCACACATTCAGCTTGAGCCTCACTCTGGGTCTGGAGATATTTTTCTGCCAATATTTTGTTAGCATGTTGCCATCAGGTCCTCAGAGACTTGTTTGGCACATTCTTGGCCTTTTGCAGAACAATTTAAAAGTGACGTGAACTTCAGCACTCCTCAAAAGTTGTATACCGCTGTGCCATTTTTGTTCTACCTCCATTATGAACTGAGGCTAACAGCTGTTAAACAAGTGCATCTGTCTGTTTTGCTCATAATTAAATACCTTTTGTAAAGGAATTCACAACGCAGTTGTTTGAGGAGTAACTTTAATGTGATTCCTGAATTTAGACACAGTAATGTATTACTTTACAGGAAAATGCAAGGTATGCATAAATGTTGATGAATGTCGTATTTTATCCATTCAGGAGAAGTTCAACAACCAAAAAGACATTTGCATCCACAGAGCCACTGCGGCGACGTTTCACAGATACTCCACTATGGCTGCTTGTTTCACCGGAACTGTAAATGATAGCGATAGAAAACGTCTGAGATACCACAAGGACTGGTCATGTCGGCTGTTCTCTGGACATACGAGGCTCTTGAACCAGGACAACACCACGGTGGGGCGGCTGACATCAGAGGATATCAATAAAGCAAGAAATGAGAACAAGAAAAGAGATTTTAAGCAGCATACACAAGTGGTATTTACTCTCTCTTTTTAATGATAAATATGAGTATGTTTCACACTTGCAGTGAAGTGTTTACATTTAGTTTCCTTTGATTTCAGCTGAGTGAAAAAGCTCGAGAGAGGAAGGTGCCTGTCACACGGATAGGCAGGCTGGTAAACTTTGGAGGTAGGTGATTTTTTTTTTTAATCAAGTGTGTTGGTCATGTTACACCCTGAATAAAAGAACTGGACAATGGCAGCCTGTGTGAGAATACTGGGCTGTCATTGTCCAGGTGCTGTGAAAGTGGGATCTTGCATGAATGTGAAGCAGCAGTGTTGGAAACCAATCACGTTCCCAATAAAAGGAAAATGTGCAAAATGCGTTTCCTTCAGATGTGAATGTAATTTCCTTCCTCCTAAAACACTTGCAAAGCAGATTTTTTGTTAAAATTTTGAAGGCTATGTATATGTATATGTAAAAACATGAGTTACAGCTTTAATGGGACCACTTTTTTCTTCTTTAAGAAGGCGACAATTTTATGTCACTTGTTGTTTTTAATATCTGTATTAATGAAAAAAGAATGTTTTTCTAAAATAATCATGGATGTAGTCTGGGATTATCTTGGGCAACTCACAGCCTTTTGTGATAGAAGTTCTGCAAACTAGTTCTGCAATTGGTTTTGGCATTGCTGGTACTTCCTCCAAGTCTCACTCTGCGAGACGTCAACATGTACTCTAGTCAAAACTCCCACACAAAGCCCGAACGTGTCATTTATAGTTCACACATCCTATTTTGAAAAAGAAAAACAGCTGTTTTGCTGTTGCTGCTGCTGCTGCTTTTATTCCTCATACAGTAAAGTGTTTCAATATCAAAGTTTAATTTTGGATTAGTGGAAAGATGCTGACCTCGTGACCGCGGCCAGCAGTTTTCAAGACCTGGGGTGAGAGGTGGGAAGTGCTGACGTGCTCCCTCGCAAGGTTTAAATTACAGAGTATCAGTAGCAGCGAAAATGTTTCTGCACCATGCCTGAGAATCCAGCTAAGGGGAAAATGTGCGATTACCCATCAGCCTGCCTCCTGGCGGCCTCAGTTTGCCCCTGAGCCTTCCTTGGTGCCGCTTTAAGATATTGGCCCCAACTCTGGTGCCTGATTATCGTTTCTGTTTTTAATTTTTTTTTATTGCAGCAGTTATCAGATGCACAGTAGGTCATTTGTAAGGCCAACACTTCCCTTGCATTACCAACGCTGATAACCTTAATCTGTCCAACAGCCTGTTCTTGCTTCATTTTCTAACATTCATTCCCTTTTGCAGGTCTGGCAGTTGGACTCGGCATTGGAGCAATTGCTGAAGTGGTCAAGAACAGTTTAAAACCTAAAGAACAAGGTGACAACAGGAGGATTTTTTTGCTTTATTTTTTAAGGATTGAGGCCTGCTGAGGTTTGCTGATGATATCAGGAAAACTGTAGCTGCTCCCCTAAAGCAGCACAGCTTACATGCTGTTTAGCTGAGATAATTAAGATAAGCAATCTTGAGTAACCAACACACGTCTTCCGGTTTATCATCAGGATGTCCAGGTAATCTAATCCTGGATATTGGGCTTCAGTACTTTTTGGGTAGTAGCAGAATGCTTTTGCAAGCGCTGAATATCACAGTCTAGTTCAGTATTTTGGGAAATGCACAATACTGTTCTAATGTTTGGTGTGTAAATAAAAAGCTCAGAGCTTTTGTACAGTTTAAACAATCAAGTGCGTAACGTTTTGATTCTTTAGAGCCTGGCTGTGTCCCCTTCCAGTTACAAACAGTGGCCTCAAAAAGCCTGATTATATAAAAAATAAAACTTCTGTATTTTACGTAAACCCAGAAATAAAAATTGAACATTTGAGGATTTTAATTAATGTAAAAAAAATAATAATAATCTCATGCCTTAAAATGAGAAAGATACTGAATATGCTGCACTGTCTCTAGGTCAGGAGTTGAATCTAAGCAGATGAGTGGTATTGATGATCTGGCTTGCTTTGGTATCAGGTCACATTTCCTTTAGCTGTAACCAACCGCTGAAGCATGCTCATGTGATTGGAGGATGGAGTCGATCTACTCATCAGAGGCTTGTTCAAGCAAATCAACTTGCAGACGTTCACCTGTTATAAATATACACACAATCAGATTATCATAAAGCTTCTACTCTAAACTACTTGAAGACTATGAAGTGTTGGCTATCATGGACTTCCCGCCACACTCACCTGACCCGAACCCCACTGAACACTGGGGTCACATTAAGACAGAGAAAGCTCTGTGGAGCTTTCTCAGATGATGCTGGGATAACATGGCCTTTGCACAGTTATTCAGGATTGATGTATTTTTCTGACAGACATTTTCAGTGGCTCCTGTACTGAATAATCTTTGTGCTTTCTAGGTAACAAAAAGGCTGTAATGGATTCGAATGCCTTCCTCTCTGAAGCCAACGCTCAACGGATTGTCCGGACGCTTTGCAAAGTTCGAGGTGCTGCCCTAAAAATTGGACAGATGCTCAGTATTCAAGGTGAGGTATAGACGGATACACCTGAAGGATGCAGCTTAATGGATAATTAATGGTTAATCACTATATTCACAAGCAGGAGTTGATCTTTAGTGATACACTATGAACTGGTATTGCGTGTACAAGGACATGAGGACCTCTGGACAAATTGCTGAGGCATGATGTGGACAGGAAACCCATATGTGTCAGTGTACAAATAAAGGTTCAACTTTCATCACAGACCCAAAAAAAAAAAAACAATCTTCTGTCTGCTGCTTCAACTTACCAACAAGCCTTCGTCATGTGTCTGATTCAGACTCGCTGGCAAACAAACGAGATCCCTTCACCCACATGGAAATGTCATCCCCAGAAATAATCATCAGGCCAGCTGAATACAATCTGTGCGATTCCAGGGGAGTTATTGTAGGTGGCAGAGTCTAGCCTAACCACGGTCTGCCTTTAAACAGCATGTTTACGGCGCAGTCATGTTTTGCTCCCAGCTCTGGCCTGTGCAGTCGTATATAGTTCAGCATTTGTTTTCCTGCCAGTCTTTTAAAGAACACACAGACACACAAGAGTTGTTTTAAAAGTGCATGTAGGAGCTTGGTTTTTCCTTATCCGAGCTGACATGGTAGCCGGGTGTGACACAGTTACAGCTTTATCATCAGCCAACTTCATTTACTTTATCTTTAATACTGACCTTGGAGGTGGGGGGGGGGTGTAAAGCTGTTGACAAAACTGTGTCATTTCAAGGTCCATGTAGTATCTCTTCAACTTTCAAATGATCCTTATCTACAAGGGGAGTAGAAGTGAAATGGTCTGATGATTAAACAGTGTTAATATTTTTATGTAAAAAAAGGCAGAACGAGAACTGTTTCTGTCCCATTTAACAATAAACTTACGATTTTTGATGTTTAGTAGTTGATAATAAAATAATTTGAAGGCGTTACCTTTGGGGAAATCTTTGTCTTGACAATCTTTGACATTGAGTTTATATGTACTTCATACATATTAATTATTTCGATTTTTGACATTATGTGAAAGAGATTGATCTTGACCTGTAAGGAGTTAAACCTGCCTCACCTGTAGTCTGGCCCCTGCTTTGGTTCATTCTCATCTGTTGTTTGTTTTGGCCATAAAAAAGTTTCACCCAGTTATTGAGCGAAACAATTTTAACTTCACCAAACATCCGACCTGCAGTGTTACTGATTAGCTGATGACCACAGCGGAGTATTAGAAGCTACAGGGTTAAACATTTGCCTCAAGAGGTGATGGAGACCAAAAGCAGAGTTAGTAGGTGGTTTTGCAGCAAAGCTTGCAGTTTGTTTCTGTGGCCAAAATAACTCTGAGGGTTTCAGATGTTCCTGTTTACTTTTTTGGTTCTCAAACTAAACTACTTTATGCTAACGAAGATGATTTGATCCGATCTGGAACAGCTGGACCTTCAGAGTTTAACAGTATTAAAGTTTAACATTTTCATTATCTTTTTTTTCCTTAAAAAAGGCTCATTTGTAACTTTAACAGCACATTTTCCCTTTATTTAAAAAAAAAAATCATGCCTGGTGCTGCTACAGGTATCAAGTCACCATGTTTTTCATTGCACTTTTCTTGTCTGTCAGATGATGCCTTTATCAACCCTCAGCTCGCGAAAGTCTTTGAGCGAGTTCGACAGAGTGCAGACTTCATGCCTACTAAGCAGATGATGGTACAGTATGGAGAACACTGGCAAACTACACCAACAAAGTTATTCTTAGTTATTTACATGTGTTTTTTTCCTCTCTACAGAATGTCATTAGCAGTGATCTCGGCCCAAACTGGAGGGACAAGCTGGAATATTTCGAGGAGAGGCCGTTTGCAGCCGCGTCCATTGGTCAGGTCCATTTAGCAAAGATGAAGGATGGCAGGGAGATAGCCATGAAGATTCAGGTGAGGAGTGTTTGTGCTGATACAAACACTTACGTAAACTGTGGCATAATTCAGCAAATAGAATGAAGTAACTCAATGAAATCTTTTCCTTCAGTATCCTGGAATAGCCAAGAGTATCGAGAGTGATGTGAATAATATCATGACTGCTCTGAGGTTAAGCAACGCGCTGCCTGAAGGTATTTTTCTTATCATTTAATGATAACAGCTGCTTTTGTAAATGTGCTAACCTGCAGCTCAACTGCCATGATTTTCACCCCTCCCCCGCTTTTTTCCTCTTTCATTTGATCTTCTGTCCAGGCCTGTTTCCTGAGCATCTCATTGAGGTCATGAGTCGGGAGCTAGCGCTAGAGTGTGATTACATAAGGGAAGCAAACTGTGCCAGAAAATTTCAGTGAGTAGTTTGAATTTATTCTTATTAAATAGACTGAGCTTGAGTAATATTTTGTTTTTGGTCTTTGCTAAAAGCATACTTTGCACCAGAGCTGGATATCTGTACTGATGTGGACTGGGTAATGTGACTGGTAATTCAACAGCTACACTCAGCTCCCTCTTCACCATGACAGACCGATCCGTCTGTCGATCTCCCGTCACTCGTGAATAAGACCCCAATATACTTAAACGTCTCCACCCGGGGCAGCAACTCATCCCTGAGTCGGAGTGGGCACTGCACCCTTTCTCTGGCTGAGTACCATGGCCTCAGACTTAGAGGTGCTGATTCTGATGCCAGAACCGTTCCACTGCGATCTGAAGGCCACTGCTTGATGAAGCCTTCCAGCACTTGGCTACACTTAGAAATTCTGTCCATAAAAATTATGAATAAAAATTAAGTCTTGAAAACTGACAATAGTCATCATCAGTCTAGTGTTTACTGAGGGCACAGAACATGTCAGCAGTAGGGTTTTATAGTCTTCTATAGAATTGTTTTGATGCACCTCCACATGAGCCTCACCCTTCACACCCAGATGCTAAGTCCTCTCTTATAGTTAATTGCCTCTGTGTGTCCTTCTGTCTGTATTTTTGAGGTCATCTACAGGACTCATCTAACTTTGCTGCTTCTCTGTTTGGTAGAGAGCTGCTGAAGGATCATCCCTTCTTCTGTGTGCCTGAAGTGATAGATGAGCTGTGCAACAAGCAAGTCCTCACCACGACCCTGGTGCCTGGTTTCCCCCTGGACAAGGCCACACACCTCCCTCAGGAACTCAGGAATGAGGTACCCCTTCAGAGCTTCACCCTGCCGTGAACTTTATACCACTTACAGTACAGTTAACACCTGCGGTCTGCCAAGATGACGCCCCCTTTTTGGAATAACTAAAGGGGAGGTGCCAAACACCTTTAAAACCCCTGAGACATGACAGCACGTCACAGAATAACCATTTCAGTATCAACACACACTTATAAAAACACCGCATGTCACTTCCAATTCTCTCTCCTTCTGCCAGATTTGTGAGCAGATCCTCATTTTATGCCTGAGGGAGCTTTTTGAGTTCAGATTCATGCAGACTGATCCGAACTGGTCCAACTTCTTCTTTGATCCGCAAACTCATAAGGTCAGTTGGTCCAAGTCATTCCAGAAACACACATGGATCTGATCCGTGTCCTCCTCACTCACGTGCAGTTTCTGTTTTCATGACCTCATGGCAGGTGGCGCTGTTGGACTTTGGAGCTACACGAGGATTTAACAAGAGTTTTACCGACACCTACATTGAGGTGAGAAGCTCTGTTGTTGTTGATACAGCAGATACAGCACATGTACCCTGCATGTAACCAGTGACTTACAGTGGTGTTTTCTGTGTTGACGAGGGTCGATTTACAGTTAATAATCTCATCATTCTGGTAACGCGTAGAGCAGACTGCAGTGTGTGAGAACTTGATGTCTTCAGTTATTAGTTCTTCCAGTGGTTCGCATACAGTAGGGCAAAAGTCTTGTTGAATTCCTCCAAACTGAAGCAACACTGTGAGGAAGAGTAGGCCAAATTCCTCCACAATCATGTGAAAGACTGGCAGTCGTACAGAAAATGAGGACTTCAGGTTATTGTTGCTAAAGATGGTTCTGCAAGCTCTTGAATCGTGGGGTTTGCTTCACAGGACTGCACAGAATCCTGTGGAAGCTTTTTTTAAATGTGACTTTAAAGATGGATAATGTGGTTTTATTGTTATGCAGGCAAGAATTTCTTGGGCTGAGAAATAATCTTTTTGACGTGAAATTATTTGCTTTATCTCTCCCTCAGATTATAAAAAGAGCTGCAGATCAGGACAGAGAAGGTGTCCTGCTCAAATCTAGAGAAATGAAGTTCCTCACAGGATATGAGTCAAAGGTGATAAACAAACATTATACATTCCTTTAGCTAATGAACCAGACTGTGATTTAGTTCAACAGTGACTGAGTATTTATTTATTTTGACAGAAAACCGGGTTTTCCCCACACATACAGCAGATTATTTTATTAATAAGTGTTCAGTAAGAGAAACCTTTCAGTAAAATGAGCTGCTGTGAACTGAAGTCTCACATTTCTGAAAATTTAGAGATTTAGTCCAAATTTTTCAAAACAATGTCATTAAAAATATTTACTAGTTATTTGTCGCCCTCTAGTGGCACCCAGCGGGAACTGCAATGGTTTCTTATTTATTTAGAGAATACAGTGAGTAATTATTTATACATTGCCTTTTGGAAAAAGTTGCAGTCAAAAACATCAAATAATTGTTTGGGTTGAATATTGGAGAACATCCCATAGTTCTGCTTTTCTTCACATAACTCCACAGTGACTCGCTGATGCTGAGATCAGGTCTGTGTGTGGGTTAGACCATCTTTAACCTGATTCTCAGTTCTTGTAGCAGAGAAAATATATTTTTTATTGAGTCTGCCTTAGTGTTTGGACTCAGTGCTCTCCTGCAAAATTAATATCTAACCAACTGTATGAAGTGTTAGAGGGCTTTAGTATTGTATGGGGATTTTGTTGGCCTTTTTCTGCCCGTTTTCAGTCTTTGTTCCAAGCTGCTGGATGCAGCATCCTATTCAACACAAATAAGAGTGATATTATTATATAATCCAACAGCAAAGAAGCAGGTTTCTGTAAATGTTGAACTTTTGCTTCCTCTTTTGTTTTTTTCCCCCCCTCATCTTCTGCAATAAGGCGATGGAAAACGCCCACGTGGATGCGGTGATGATCCTCGGGGAGGCCTTCAACTCAGACAAGCCCTTCGACTTTGGAATGCAGAGCACCACTGAGCGCATCCACAGTCTCATTCCAGTGATGCTGAGAGAGCGGCTCACGCCACCGCCCGAGGAAACCTACTCCCTCCACAGGAAGATGGGGGGCTCCTTTCTCATTTGCTCGAAACTCCAAGCTAAAATCGCTTGCAAGAACATGTTCCAGGAGGCCTACGGAAACTACTGGAAAGACTGATGCCCTGCTTTTTCGGAAAGCATGTCCAAACCAGGAATATTTTTCATACTGAACAATTCTTATCTGCATATTTTTGGGCTTATTGGGCCAGAAAGCATTTTGTTACCTGATATACTGTTAACTACCTAGATTTGCTTGTTTTTTACCGTTTAACTAAATAAAACTGCTACCAGTACTTTAAAAAAAACATTTAAAAAAATTTGCATATCTGAATAATCTCCATGTATTAGGATCGATTTCTTATCTCCGGACTTCCATCCATACTAACTCTTGTTATATCATCCTTAATCATGTGCTAAGACTATTTGTATGCATTGTTTGAACAAACTTGTACCTCATGATTATGTGCCTGTATGAGCTGAGTAAGTGTACTTCATCTGATCAGGATTGTCAGTTGAAATAAATTAATGCTGATGCTGCATAAAAACAAATCAAATAGGTTCGACTTAGCACTGGGGACGTATGGGGAATGAAAATGCAGAGAAAAATGAGAGTTCATATGAAAAAAAAAAATTAATTATGGAGGAAAAATGAATGTAGAAACTGGAAAATGCCTTAGTGACAGTTCTGTGCAAAGAAAGGAGGCAGAGCAGTCATGATGACACTGTTAATGATACAAATCTGAAATAGCTGCATCAAAGATGAGGCCAGCTGTCGTGCCAGTTAAAATGAAATCTGTGTCGTTCCAATCTTTAAGCAGATGCTGTTTGCTTTAACACCGACCGAGTGGGAAAATGAATAGCTTGTATATATATGTATATACACACACATATATGTATATACATGTGTGTGTGTGCATATATATATATATACACACACATATATATATGTGTATATATATACACACATATATACACACACATATATATACACACACATATATATACACACACATATATACACACACACATATATACACACACATATATACACACACATATATATATATACATATATATACACACATATATATACACACACATATATACACACACATATATATACACACATATATATACACACATATATATACACACATATATATACATATATATATATTTTTTTTTTATTTATA
>VOQJ01016359.1:4712-15512 GCA_015052665.1 Apistogramma diplotaenia | reverse complement strand
AAAAAAAAAGAAAAATAAAATTAAAAATTAAAAAAAAAAAACAAAACAAAAAAAAAAAACCATAACTATATAAAATCCCAAACTGTTATAACCCTGGAGTGGACCCCATATTTCAGTGCCATACAGCACAAAGGACAGGATGACACTATCAAATATTTTAAGCCACAATTTAATTATATTATTGAAGTTATGGTGGAGGTGGCTGGGGAGAGGGAGGTCTGGGCTTCTCTGCTTAGGCTGCTGCCCCCGCGACCCGGCCCCGGATAAGCGGATGAAGATGGATGGATGGATGGATATTGAAGTTATAACATTTTCTTTTGATTACATTTAGATCTCTTAGAACTTTTAATGCGTTCACTGCTGTGTTAACATTTTCTGATGCTCTTATCATCATACCAAGGCAGATGTAGCCCATTCTGTGTTCAGTGATTTGAGTATTTATGGTAACCTGCTATTTGCATTCCTTACATTTCAGCTGCTTTTGAAAAATAATGATATTTTTCCTTCATATTTGCTGCCAGGGCCCAGTTCTGACAGCATTTTTCTACAGTTTCTATCTGTTGCTGTAGCCTTTGTTCAATAGGAGAGTAGAAGAAGGTGATCAGGATAAAACAGATTTTGCCTATCCAGGAGGTAATGACTTGATTTAGCTGAAGTTCTTTTATGTACATATTAAATTAAGTTGGATTTTAAATCACTCGCCTCTGGTTGAATAAATCAGTTTGTCTCCAATTTTAACAGCACAACAGCACAAGCTTTATGCCAACCATCCATTCTCTTCCACTTATCCAACCTATGGTGGGGGTACCATAGTGTAAGAAGCGGGGTGCATCCTGGACAGGTCGACAGGGCCGACACACACTGCGGGAGTGTATGGAGAGAGCCCACACAGACCTTCTCGCTGTGAGGCTACACTGTTAACCACTGTGTCAGCGTGCTGCCCGCTAACAAAACCCTTTATGATTAAAGTCAAACACAATTTCAGTGAGACTTTCAACCTGTAACATTTAGGATGAATCCCTGTGATCGCAGGGATTGCAAAGCTCTGAGCAACCATCTGTGCACCATCTAAACAACCTAAATCAACCTAAATCAAAGTTGGCTGCTCTGCCAACAAGCTGCAGTATATCCACTGAGAATGGTATAGGCACTGGTACTGTAGCCTGTGGCTACACTTGCATTCCATATATTGATAGAACAGTCATCCTCTATATTTCAACAGACTTTGAGAGACTCGGAGCCGAGTTATCATATTCGGATTATATTTTCAGAAGTGCAACTTGAATAATATTTCTATGAAAGATGAATGTCGTGCACCTGTGTTATTTTTTCAGAGTTTAGTAAAAAATAAAAATACCTGCATTTTTTTATTCATTGCAAAAGACCTGATTAGCAGCGGACCTGACTTTCTGCTGAGCTCTGTGCTGCTGCAAGACAGGCAGACAGGAGCTACTAAAGTGTTACTATGAGAATTTATGTGAAAGGATCTTGGCTTAATCGGTTCTTGCATAATCTCAGCAAGCTGAAACATGGCTTTTTGTGCTCCACATAATCTAAAAAAGGTTGCGACTGAGCTTTGCTTAATTAAAATTCGACACTTTTGATTTGTAATTCCCTTCAGACTGTTGTTTGCTGATTTCAGATATGTACCCAAAAGGATTATCGTTGTTGGGTTCCCAGCCTGACTTCTATGAATTGTGCAGGCGTATGAATGCACTCTGGCCTCCTCCCTCCGGGATCAGCAGCATAGGTCACTTTGATCTCCTCGCCCCTGTCTTTCAAGGTTCCTACCTTTTGTGAAATGTTCCTTATCAGAAAGACTAAGGGTGTCGGAAGGACAGAAAGAAAACCAAGCGCATTACTGCTTGAACAGCAAATTTCTGGCTAATCCCCCGAACCCCTGTCGATAGCGAGGCTACTAGTACATCATTACTCTTTCATGTGTTGGGCAAGCGGCTGAGTTGTCATCACTGACAGAGAAAGTGTCAAAGTGGATGTTTACATCAATAATTAAAACTGAGGGCTCAGTGAGTCATAACAGCTGAGGTTGGGCTGATGTTACACTTTAATATTTTCTCACACTTTGTCCCTGGACTGTCCATTACCAACACATTTGCCAAAGAGCTGGACTGTTGATGTCCTGAAGCTTGTGATACCAAATCTAATTGTTAAGTGAAATTCTGGCTCCTTATTTCAGATTCTAAAAAGTGTGAGAAAAACAAAAAATATTGACAATGATCTCAGATTTGAAACAGCACATTTGGCTTTAGGCCAGCTTGTGTTAAGCTGTACCTGACCATGTCTGTAAAAGACGGCGGACATAGGAAGGCGTGAGCTAAAGTTGGCTTAGTAAGGTGCATTTATAATTTACTTTTATATCAAATTGGATTCTTACTTTGGCCAGTTCAAGCTAAAAGCAAAATGCATTTATTAAAAAACAGCCAACCTGTTAAGAGGATCTCTCAGGAAAATCAAATGCTGAACAACATGAAACATCACTTCTCATTCCGATAGCTAAGAATGCATTGCCTAAAGCCTTAATATACTCTAAACAGGTGAGTCATATAAATGTGTAGCCTTAGTCATGAATGATGAAATAGGGACAGGGTCTGAAAAAGCTTTATGCACCAAGCTGTTAATGTACATATATTTTTCCTTTGGGTATTTTAACACAGGAATCTGCGTTACTGTACAGTCTTATTTTGAAACCAGTGACCATATTAGAGTTTTTGTGTACTATGATATTGACCAGTAGGTTGTTGCTTGGTTTGAAGTGAATCATAGCTCTAATATTTAAATGCCCACTAACTTTATTTTAAAGTTAAGCAGAAAAATGATGGGCCTCTGCCTTGGCAAGGCTCTGCTGTGGTTTCCCTTCTATGTCCCTTTGTGTTGTCTCGCAGGAACCAGGTAGGCAGTATAACTGAGAGCACCCGGACAGTTTCCATTGAGTATTTAAGAGCTGGCTGTCTCAGCTCTTGTCCCTTCTTTTCATTCGTCAAGCAGCCTATTTATTTGGATGGCCTTGGTCTGGTTGTTTTAGATTTTACACTATACAGCACTGTGCATACTTAACATTCAATCACCCATCCAACTACTGATCCACTGAAAACACTGATTAGCACAACTCGTGAAGTGTGATGGGTTCCACTTTATTTGGCTAATAAATTGGTACATTTTGGTTCAAGTGGTGTATCTTCCATTATTTGTTAAGGCCCTCCAGTCTGTCTGTGACAGGCTCGAATTCATGAAATTACACAGAAGAAGGATGAGTGGCTTGAATTGAACTTAAGGAAAAAAACAAAACAAAATACAGAATACAGCTGGTAGCTGTGGCTAATGTCGATTGATTTCATGCTGTTTGGTGCAATAAACAGAGACGACAAAACTTTCAATATATTTTAAAAATAAATTTGAGATACTCATTGGCTTTTTTCATAAACATTTCAAGCTGCACAGTCAAATCGAATCGAATCTAGCTTATTGGCCTAATGTCTAATAATAGCAACCAAGCAGGAAAGCTAAAGCAGTCAGTAGATCTGAAAGGTAAAGCTTGGCCATTTTATGTTTACTTGGACAGGTGTTCAGTGGCCAGTCTGCCAATCTAATAATCACTGTTTGCTCTCGGTGATACTAGGCTGGATAAATGGGAAAGGATAAATTCTAGTGCTTCCAAAAATTCTATCAACCTAAATACAGACAGAAACCAGCCCAAAAACACTATTTTCACTTCACGAGTATCCCCTAATGCTGCCGAGTGCTTAGGGTCAGCGAGTAGCTGCTTTCCTCACTGCTGGCAGTGGTAGAAAACAGTGTAGTGTGATTTATGATGTTAATCATTAGCAGGAGAGCAGTGGAAGCATAGGGGGAGTGGAAAGAAGCTGCAGTGCTTGATGGAGTGTGTCCCCTCTGCTTGAGCCAAGCCCACAGTTTGCTCCATGCAGAGTGGCTGAGTCCACTGCTGTCTGATGGAGCTGGATAGACAGCAACTAGTGGTATACATGCATTTATCACAAGACTGTAGTTAAAGCCATTGTTCTTAAGTCCAAATGAATCAATCGAGACATTTAAGCGAAAGGGCCCAAAGGCAGATAAGCAGTATTGATGAACAAAATGGCATTCAAAACATTCATTTTAATCACTCTGACAGCTCAATGAGATTTGTCCACACAGTCTACAGCAAGTGTAGCTCACAGTAGGATAAACAGTTTGAAATGTAATAACTTCTGTGGTTAGTAGGGGCATTTTAGCCATTTTGTACCCTTTTTTAAGGTTGCATTTAAGCCAATTTCTTATCAAACATTCTTATCTTGTCAAATATTCACTATTTCTTTTTTCTATTTTAGCTTCGACTATATCTAGTTTAATGCGCTGGTAATATAAAACACAGTTTAATTGTTTTTGTGCTGGACTGTAGAAAAACATTTTAACTGGCCTCCTGTACAAACACACTTGACAAACCCACACATGATTTTTATGAATTTAGCCTCTAAAGACACATAATTATGATATCCCAAAAAAAAATGTTGATGTACATGAAGGTTGGAAGCCCACCGAACCCCCTTTTAATAGTAGGCGCTACATCAGTGCTCAGTGTGCTTTCTGACTGCTTGATGGTAAACTGGCAGAATCCAAAGAGGAAAGCCACCTATAACTTAGTAATCTAACCAGCAAAACCCACCGTCTCTTTGTGAAATAGCGGAGAGGAACAAGGTCTCCGTCAGAAGTCGGCCGCTTTGTGAAGCATGACAAAAGTTCTAGATGGGGAAAGGGGAACGTTTCATATCACACAAGCTGTCAGAAGTTCAAAGAAGGTTCACAAAGAGTCAGACTTGATATGACAGGAGCTTCTGGTGCAAACAGACCTGAGACTTTACCTTACGTCTCACATTCGGCAGACATCTCCCTGTCTTCTCAAATGGCAAGTCAGATCGCTGGAATTTCCCCCTCTGACAAGTTTTTGTTTTTCTTCCTTTCGACTGCTTTATTATAATATAATGGGCCACCGCCTTGGCTGCCAACGCTGGCAGTTCGAGAAGACGAGTTTATTTAGGACCAAAGATGGCTGGAGTTCATAACCTGTACAGCACAAAAATAGCATAACAGAGGATTCTGTAGGTGGTAAATGCCTTCACACTTTCAGGAACTCACTCTCCAGTTTCAGATTCAAATCGATGCCGATTCATCAGTCACTGCTTATTATGTTGAGAATCCCATATCCTGCAGTGTGCACCTTGTCCTTCAATAAATAATACTGAGACTCAAACTGGGTATGCTATGACACGTCTTATTGCTATCAGCTCTTTTTAGCATTCTATGCAGGCTTGTATGTTCCTGAATTTGTACCTGAAGCTGGACAAAACTGATAAACTGCTCACAAATGATCCATGGGAGTGTGCCTGCATTTATGTTGTTTACACGTTTACCATATGGATGATGGATGTGGGATTAGGCTGTATCATGAATCACATTAGTGTCTTCTCACTAACTTTAGAGACCTGAGCCCCTGAGCCGGCTTCTGGAAAGAGTCCAGTGTTGCTAATGGATTAACATAATAAAACTGATATAGGAAATTAATAATTATGCATGAAAAACACTCTCATCATTTTAGGAATAGAAATCAACAGGTTGCCTGTGGTTCTAAATATATGATCACATATGTAAAATTTAATATTTAAGATTGAAACCAGTTTCGTCACGTTTGTACATGAAATAATACCTATTTATTTACAGGAAGACATTATTTATCTCCACCGTGTTTCAAGTTCAGTAAAGTCAGTAAAGTCTCAGCAGTCATGCATCTCACAGCGACTAAACCAGCGCACTTAAATGGCTGACTGATTGTCAGGTTTGTTGTTGGCACTGACTGCTTTTGCCGTCCTCTGTCATCAGAAAATACTCATTCGCATTCTCACTGCAGTATCTTTCTATAGCCTGCTATGTCAACAACTGCACACATCATTTGTGGCTCAGGGAAGCAACAAACAAGAAACCATTTGCTCAGGGCTTCACTTTAACAAATTAACTTACGAGTGCATGGGCTGTGTCAGCAAATAAGACACCTCTATAAGGGAACAGTCCACTGATCACTCATGATATTTAAATACCACTGAATGGCAGGACCTCTCTCTTTTTGTAATTCCCACCTTATGTTTAGCTGTATCTGTAGGTTCAGTAATAGATGGGATGGTAACTCAGTGATCTGACTAGGTCAGTGTGATCAGTGTGTGGAGGAGCACTGAAGTCCAGCCACGTGGGACAAGCTTGGAACAATAAATGGGATCAGAAAAGAACCCCACAAATAACAAGAGCCTTGATTTTGCAGTGTAAATGGGTTGCAAAAATCCACTATATGTGAGAAATATTGCAACAATAATGCAAGACTAAAGCTTGGAAGATGTATTTTAAACTCTTAAGGCAATCTCTTTATCAAGGTTGGCTGTGTGGCAGGAAGGGGTGGTCCCAAATGTAGGACAGAACTAAATTCAAAACAGCTTTATTGCTGGAGATTAAATAATAAACAAAGACTTGAGGAAACAACAAACTCTCAACCCAGGCTGTAAAACAAAATAACAACGCTGGAAGGAAAAGGGGGAAACTAAACTGGGGGGCACACAGCTGAGGGAGGCTAACAGACGACGACGACGCATCTAAGAACAGAGGAAAACTGAACGCTTAAAGCCACACAATGAGCAACAGGTGAATCGAATTCAACTAATAACACTAATGAAGCAAATCCAAACACAAAGCACAGGGAACACGAGACCGTCAAAGTTAAACAGGAAGTGACCAACCATGACGCCACACGCAGACTTAGCAGAGCATGAGGAACGACAGACACAAGAGACACCACAAACACAAAGGGAGACTGAGGGAAAACCACACTCTAAGGCGAAGGGAAGGGAATCCTAAACATCACACAAGGAAACAACAGGATGGGAACTAAACACAGAAAAGGACCAAGACACAGGGATAAAACAGACACAGGAAAATAAACATGGGGAAGACCGGAACAAAGGGAAGCTCAAATGACCTGTAATGACAAACTGATCCAGAATACAAAACTAAAACTAAGAAACACAACCAGAAAATGCAACAAAAACAGAACATCACTGTAGGAACTCAAAACCCTCGACACTTGTAGCTTTATGATTTATAAATCAGAGACAGCGGCTTACTTCAAGTATCCTGATTTAACATTCGGCATGAAAACATTTAAAAGCTTATAACACACGTGCACTGCACTGCTCCTGTTTTTAAAGTGTAGGGCGCTGAGTGTGTGATCTTAAACTTGCTTGAACAAAGTGACATCATTTACCTTGCACTGTAGTTTCTACAGAGACACAACTTGATCTTGAACCTTGAATGATCAAAGTCATCAAGGTTGCTGATGAAGGCTTATCACTGAAACATGTTGGTGTTTTTGCCCTTTTATTGACTGCTGGTGTTCCTCTTTCGTTACAAGGTCCTTCCTTTCCTTTCAATTACATGTCCTTCATTAAAGGCATTATTGTAAAATTTGCTAATTTAAAGTAGTAAATGTGAAAGCAGTTAATACTAAAAAGGGGCCACTGTGCCTCTTGTGCTATACACATTATCAATGTATTATCATTAATAATTTATTAGTATAAAAAAGTTTTTTTCTACTGCAGCTGGCTGAGGTCATTTTATGTGATTTGTATTAGGGTCTCTTCATTATATGGTTTAATATGGTAATGATTTCTTTGCTCTTTCTAAAATATTTGGAATTATTAAGAAATCTTCATCACAATTACCCAGAGCCCCAAGTGACACCTTCACAAACCTCGTTTTGTCTAAGGAAAAAAAGAGAAAAATCTTTCTTCATAAAAAGTAATAAAAATAAATTATATTATTTTGAAAGATGGGAAAAAAATCAAATGAAAAAAATCAAACGCATGTTTTCAGGCATCTTCGTCTTTTGCTTTTTCTGTTTCATATCAGTTGTGCTTGTATACATTGTTGGGTAGTACACTCTTATATTGTATAGGCTATTCATATCTCTTATATACAAATATCTCAATTTATAGTGTAAATCTGTCAGATAAAAACTTGTGAAGCTAAAAGAAATTCCAATATTTTACAGAGTAAAGAACCTTCTTCTCTTCAGTGTTGCTCTTAATCATTTGCTGCTTGCAGAGCTACTAGACATCTCTGCCTATTTGTTTTTAATGAAACCACAACATTATTTATTGAAGAAAATATTGCTGTTCATATATTATATGGGCTTCATATACCAGTGAAATCCTTATCAGTTTGCCGGGGTACATTAGGGAACACCAGCCCTATTTATTGCATTGCCATGGTAACCGATGTTCGACCAGACAGCAGGACTTTAAAGAAGATGTCAATCAAAATGGAGACCTGTACTTAATATTATTCAGTGAGCTGGCTCGATCGTTTCCATGCTGACTTTTTGCTGCACATTATACTCAATAGATCTCACCAGCTCCGACCTCAAGCAATAATGCCTCACTCAAAACAATCTCAGCATAAAAACTTCACTGTTATGAGCTTGCTCCATATTCAACAAATTGAATATGTGAAATACATTACAGAAAAGTGTGTACCACCTGAAGACACGAAACATTTTCACCGTCTTGATTACTGATTATTCCTTGATTAGCAGGGAGATTAAAGGAGGTGTGCTTGAGTGTGCCTGTGTGTGTATGACGGTGGTACCAGCCCATGTGTATATCCATTTTGGTAGACACTATTGCTGTAATTAGCAGATGTGACACTCCTGGGTGCCTCTTGTAGTTAGATTGCTTAGTTTCCTGCATCAGTAGAGCCCCGTGGATGGCACAGTGGCTGGCTGCTTCCCAGTGGATTCAGAGGATAGTGGTGCTTACAGCTTGGTCCTTCCAGTGAGGCGGGAGGGGAGGGACATTATGAAGACATGGAGCCAAAATATTTATATGCACTTATATATTTCTCTTTATATTCACAGAAAGAGATTTGTCAGTAATGTGCAACTAAAGGCAATGCTACATGGCTATGCAGTGCATACAGTCTTTGTAGGTGAAATCCCAGTACAGCATGAATACAGTGGTGGACTGGAGACGTCTCTGTGGCTTGAGTACATGACCTTATCTCTGAGGTGCCTTGCATCAGTGCCTGCTCTAACCCAAACAGACATGTCTGTGCTTTTAGCAGTGGTAAATGCGTTCTCTGGTCTACCTGTTGTAAAGTATCAAGAAAGAAAAAAAACACACACCTTAGAATATCACAATTTGCTTTCCTGACAACTGACCAATCCATGATTTGCTATTTTGTTTGAGGTGAAAGTAAAGACCCATCATGTTTCGGATCCCATTAGTCACATCGTGATCATGTTGCCTCCTTGGTGAGATAAAAGAAGAAACACTGTCAATCTTATCTGCAAGTCAAGTGTCACTCAGGTTTCCTGTGTTGTGTAGCAGCTGTTAATCTTTGTGAATATGAATTAAGGCCACCGTGTGCGAGGCATCTAATCTGTCTGATCTGCCTGCTTTACAGCATGAATATAGAGATTCACATTCAGTTATTATAGATTGTGCTGCAGTGTTGTTATCCCCTTAAAAATCAGCCTATTAACTGAGGACAAAAACAATTATTTTGCGTCCGTCACAAATGCAGACTATGTGTCAAGCAAACAGCATAGCGAAGGCTTTTAGTTTGTTAAGAAATGGCACTGTGCAAAGCAATCATCAAAGTAAGCTGAATGCACTCCACCAGTTCAACGACTTAGTTACTCTGTGCATCTTAGGGCTAAAAGATAATGGGTATCCTAAACAGTCATGACAGAAGCCTCCATTCTTTGTCATGCTGTGAAGACCGCGCCAGTCTTTGGTCCATCAGCTGTGTGAGAGCTAAATGGTGCCGCAAGTATCAGTCTGATAATGAATAGTGACTGTCGAAACTGTTGAGTGAAACTTTGTTGAGTGCTCATTACTTCAATACCAATTAAAAGGGAGAGCCGCGCTTGCTCATAGTCCAAAACGATGTGTGCGTGTTGCATGTCTGTATATCAAACCCAGAGGCCACACGCATGCAGGTTGCCAAGCCTGCAAATATCTAGTGTGAGGTTACAAAAGCTTGATGAGCCTTCCTGAAAACATTCTAACTTAACCATAATTACCATTTTAAATGGATAAAGGCTACAACTTTGCAGCCACTCAAACATGAGTGACTACAACAGAATAAACCTTTAAATTCATCCAGTTCATCGATGAAGTGTTTTTATTTATTTTTTACAGCATCCTACAGACTTACCAGTGCAAAACAACATGGCATTAGCAAAAAGTCTGGAATACAAATATGTTTAAAACAAATAGGTCACGTTTGCGGGGTCATATTTCTCCATTAAACCAGCCAGTTGGCTTGGCTCTTGAAACCTGTGTCAAATGTGGAAATCTGTGAGACGACTAACACTTCATCACAGCTGTGGTTTTTATGTTAAAGTAAAAACCTCCAACTGCAGGTAGACAATTTAACAACAATAAGCAAAAGCGCTTGTTTTATCAGCCAACTGTCAACAAAGGAGAAATCTCTAAATCAGACAACTGAACAATATCCACAACACAAATTTTAATATCCCCACAGCTTGCTGGTTTTTAAACCCCATTGGGTGCAGCCGATTGGAAGTAAAAAAAAAAAAAGGGTCTCTCCACCTTTTGGTTTGAACTGAAGAAGCCTTTGGATGACAGGTGAAACTCTTCAAGAACCAAAACGAGGTCCAGAGACTACTATGGCCTGGATGACTGAGAACCTACACAGACATAACTAACTTAGTTAACTGAG